>UCOM01001230.1:0-46101 GCA_900474385.1 Ormyrus pomaceus
CCCCGCGTCAGCCCCCCGCGCCGCTCCGCCTCCTCCTCCTCCTCCTCCTCCTCCTCTTCTTTCTATTTCTTTGCGCGATGTGTGTACTTTTTCTATTGAACCAAAAGTGCGGAACTCGCGCGGGGGCTTTAAGAGATTGCGGTTCCCTTTTGTGGCCGCGGTGTGTGCGGTGCGCTGGCGTTTTCAAATTTCACGACCGCGCGCTAACTGATTTATCGCGGGGGGGCGCAGAGAGAGAGAGAGAGAGAGAGAGAGAGAGAGAGGGGTGTAATTGCCGAGAGACGAGGCGCCCGAGCGCGGCGGAGGACGATTCATTGACTCGTCAAAGAAATGCCGCGAGGAAGCGCTAAGGGTTTCAGACGACCCAAGTTAAGGTAAAAGGTCGTCTGGGGCGGCGTCTAGTCGTGTCTATCGATTATCTTCCGTCCTCGTCCCTCCTGCTCGATCTTGCCGTCTTCGCAAAGCTCCCCCCGTCCTCCTCCTCCCGCCCCTCCCGCCGCCGACGCCGCCGCCGCCGACGCTCGTAACCCAGCCGTCTCGCACATACGCGCTCTCTCTTTCTTATCCCGGCGTCTTCCACCCTTCGATCTCCCTTTATCTACTCCTTCTTCTTTATAGTCAAAAAATGCCTCTCGAGCGCGGGGAGGGCCGAGAGAGTTGCCGTCAATTTGCGTTTTATAGATACACTGAATTCGCATTACTCGGGCTGGCAATTAAGTCGGCCCGCGGCTTTGGGGATCTTCGGAGCCGGGAACCGAAGCGGAAAATATTCGAACTCTCTTTCGAAATGTATACCTTTTTCATAAATACGCGCGTGCCCGCGCTTGTAAATAAACATTCTCGATTCCGCGAATTTTTTAAATTAAAAATCATTCTCCTTTCAATAAGCTGTAACAAATTTCTTGACTTTTTTACCTCGCAAAAAGTCGGTAAAAATCTTACCGCGCATCAGAAATTTTCAATAACTAATTTTCTGCGAAACAAATTTTTTTTTTTACAATTTTAATATTACCGTCACGGAAAAATCTGCGTATAAAGTTCAATTCGTAAAGATATTGCAGCTAGAAAAACTTTATGCTTACACAATATTTTATTAATTAAATTTCGCATATGAAAATTCTCGTTTAATTAAGCCAAATTCATATATCATCAATCGAAAGATTGGCTTCTCCCTTCAATTAAAACAATGCTCACCCGAATAAATTTGCTCAAACAGAATTGTTTTATGCAAACACGTATATCTTCCGTTCCAACGGTTCTAATTCAATTTCGACGAAATGCCATTATATAGAGCGCGAAATAATTTTTTTCTTTCTCCCAAGGACGAGCAAACAAGTTGCGCAGCTAATTTGAATAGTTAATGCCGTTTGCGAATCTCTCCTGTCGTCCTCCCCGCGAATCCGAGCGGCGTTCCAAAAATATTTTCCAGCTGGAAAACCGAGAGCCAGGCAGCGACGATATAATGAAAAGAGCCCAGACGTCTCTCTCTCTCTCTCTCTCGCCCATTGTCCGCGGGCCATCAATCGCTCTCGCTTTAATTCCGCCCCCGCTGCCTGACCTGACGCAAGTTGCCCTCTCTCACGCACTCTCGGGCGAGCACGCAGGCGGCGGGCGGGGTGGGGGAGGCTCGCGAGGCACGGACCCCGTAACCTTCAGACGCTGACCTGAAGTCGGGAATTCGCGGGGGCACTTTGCCGAATATCAATGAGTTCAAGCCCTTGCGGCGGCCGCCCAGGGACGAACGCCGGGCTTGTTTTGCGGATTTTCACCCTCCCCCCCCGTCCGGGCTTTTTTTTCTGCTGTTCGTATATTTGTATAGTCGGCCGGCTTTGATATCTCTCTCGGAGCGGGAGGGTTAATGCGCGGATGGCTGTTGCGATAAGCCGCTTTTTTTTAAACGCGATTTCGACCGTGGATTTTTGAAGATTTTCATACTGCTTAATTATTCTTCGCGGTTTTAATTAATCTGGCGCATAATTAGTTGGTCAGTTTGAGGAAAATAAAAGGCGAATAAGATTTCGTTTTTACGAAAAAAAAAGAGCATCACTTTTTTCGGTTTCGCAAGTCCTTTTTTAATCTTTTCAATTTTATATTGCGTTAAATAAATATGTTTTATTAAAAATTTAATTAAGCGAAGTCTAGATTTTCATTAAAGCTAATAGAATAATCCTTTGTTCGATAAAATAAAATTTTAATATTACGTTTAGTTATGCGTAAAAAGAACAAATTATCGATTGTTTTTATTAATATAGATTTTTTTAATTCAAAACTATTTTAATCAACACAAGGCATTTTCAAAATATAAAATGGAATGTGGAAAATTTTCTTTCTACTTACAGCTCAGTTTTGAGCGATTTAAAATTTCAAGCGTCCACGTAAACAGAACGTTTATCAAATATAGTTTGAGTTTTTGAAAAGTTCCAACAAGAAAAAATTGTAGTGAAACAAACTGCATTTACAATTAGCACAAAAAATTATTTAATTAGTATTTTCTGGATTTAATCATTGAACGATCAATAAAGATTTTTGGTGACTTTTTTTCAACCGTTAGGATTTGATCTCACCTTTTTAGTGTCGTTAATTAGAGTACTCATAACTTGAGAAAAACAAATAACGTTTAGATATAATATATTAACGTTTTTTCACCTACATCTAACATCGTTAATTAGAATATTCTACAGTTAATTGTTATAAAGTTATACAAATGATTGAAGAACTATCGAGTTTTTCAGAGTTTAGCTAAAGAAAGCTCATTACTTGTAAAATCGTGCGCTAAACTAAATGGATGTGGCTTCCTTCATGTTTTTATATGAGAAAACATATCCCTAACTTACGACAAAATCAATGAGTCAAACATGCGAGGCTCTCCTTCAAAATAAAAAGTAATTGCACCCTTAAATTTATGTTAGAATAACTTAATTTGAATAATTCCTTTAAAAAGTGCAATCTCCTTTAAGTGGTTATCGAATTTTTTTTCAAATTTGTTATAATGTTTCTATAAACGGACAGTCAGAAAAATTTCAAATAAAAATGTGCCCGAAACGCACGAAATATATCGAATAAGCGCGAAAAGAAACTTAAATGTTCAAAGACACAAAAAACGTCCGAAAATAAAAGCTCAAAAGGCTAAGCGTTACAAAAAGCCCTCTCGCGTATTCAAGCGACGAGGCTACAAACAGCGCAAAAATACATCGACGTGCTTATTAATTTACATAGAAAATAAAAGCCGCTCGCGCCTCGTCCCGTCGCGCTAAATGAATTTGACACTAAACGCACAACAAGCCGCCGAGGATCGGCGGGGGCCGATTTGACCTTAGGACAATCCAGCCGGCGTCTCCGCTTCGCGCGAAATAGACACACAGGTGATCCGTTATCCTTGCGTATATACAGGGCGCGTCGGTGCGTGCCGCACTCCTGTGTAGGTGGGCCGGGGAGAGTGAGAGAGAGAGAGCCTTTCACCGACGCAGACACACGGCCGTGTGACGAGCGGGTCGTGACCTAGGCCGTCTTGAAGGGCAGACATTTTTTAATCGATAAGCCTCTCTCGCCCCGGCGGGGGCGACTCTCTCTCTCTCTCTCTCTCTCTCTCGTTCTCTCTTTCGGCACTTAGGTGAAAACGCCACCGCGACGTCGATGTCGGCTAGAGGTCGCCGAGACATCGGGGGCGTTGCGAGATTCGCCCTCTCTCTCTCTCTCTGTTTCCCCGAAAGCCGAGCCAGCCAGCCTAAATAAAGGCCCATCCCTTAAAGAGGAGCCGCTTGAAAACATTGTTAAAGGGGATGCCGCCTCGGCGCTCCTTACCCTCCTCCGCGGAAAGAGGGAGAGAGAGAGAGAGAGAGAGACGCTCGCTCGTTCCTACGTTTGTGCGAATTTTCGCCCGGCACCCTTCTAACCTACTTTCTCCCCGAAGGCTCGCGGAGCCGCGGCCCGCGGGGTTTACCTTTTGGTCGGCCGCTTGATTACTACGCAAATTGCTACTACCTACACGTTGTACTTACTTGTTTTATCGATCCCGGCGCTCTAACGGCGCGCGGACTCCCCCGGCCGATATGTCGCAATCAAAATGTCTTTTAAATTCGATTCGTTATATGTACATCGTCGTTGTTTCTTTCTTCCGTGGCGTCGGCGGAGATTTTTTTTTTTGTTTTTTTATACAATCGTTCGCTTTGAGAGAGTCGAAAGAAAATGTGACCGAAATTCTCAATGGCATCAGCGAAACGAAATAAATATATAGCCGCGTAGTACCCTCGTCAAGCGAGGAGCCATTTATTAAGGCGATACGTCAAGTGAATTCCTTCCCGGCCAAGACGTGGATATTGAAAAGGTACATTAAAATGTTTGTCCGGCGATTATTTATACTATTTTATAGCAAGATTCGCGGTAAGAAGCGATCGTTACGGTAGATTAGACTCGAGAGAGAGGGGGGTGGAATTAAAGAGCGCCCGTCGGAATTTAGCGGACGGGCACATTTTTACGGGCGACTAGAGTGGTGAAAAATGAAGTATCCCTTTTTCCCTCGGCCTCGGAATATGCGTGAGGGCACAAAGTGAGAGAGGGTCGGGGCGGAGTATCCTCCTCCTCGTCCCCGGTGAAACGTCAAAATATTGTTTTTCCATTCTTTCTCGCGGCTCTCTCGCGGCTCGCGGCGACGGAGAAAAACGAGAGAGAGCGAGAGAGTATTTTCTGAAAAAATACGAGTCGGCTCTTACTCTCCCAGCGCCCTGTGGCGCCCTGCCTCCGGAGCCGTATTTTTTTTCCCGCCCTCCCTCTCCCCGAAGACTACTTCGCAGCTCGCGGGGTATAATTTTCCAAAGAAAAACAGGGCCGCGGCGAGAGAAAACGAAACGATCGAGCGGGAAGTGTAGCGTAGGTGAATTACGCGCCGCGCGCCGCCCGGCCGATCCTTATTGTGTCTCCGCTAGTACGGCTTCGTCGAGCTCTTTTTACCGGGCCTGCCCATTAAAATGCTACTTCGCGCCGTGTGCTCTCTCTTCCGAGGAGATAAGGGAAAATATCTCGAGATTAGCGGGCCGCTACGTATGACTTGCTTTTATCTCCCGGGTCCGAGAGGAGAAAAACCTCTGGAAGATAAGCGGGAGATGAAAGCTCAGTTTATGTAATAATCAAATCTCGCGAGATAAAACAGGCGAGACGCGCCTCGATAAGTATAATGAATTTACAGTTTTTTTTTTTACTTTCGTCGCAGCAGCGCGGCATCGGCAGCTCGGAATTATTACACTCGGCTTAAAATTTCTTATGCATTTTGTGCTTGTGAAACTGACTGTATTTCCCAATTAGGCGTCGTCGTCCGAGTGTGTGGAAATCCAGATTGGAGAGGATGCGTAACGTCAAGTTTCGTGCACTCGAGCAATAAATTCAGGAAATTCAAGCGTGTAAATAAGTTTTTTATTGGTCATTGTCGCGAACTTCGCATTCGGAGAGTGAACGATGCACAGTCTCGAAAAGGTTGCGCCATCCGCGTGATTAACGCCTTGCTAATTGAGCACCTGATAATGAGTTTTTTTTCCCCCGCGGCATTGTTCGACCCAGGAGCGCTTATCTTAACACTGGCGCATTATAAATAAATCTATCGTTGTCAAAACACTCTGCCCTATGTACCGGCGCCGTATCATCCTCTCTCTCTCTCTCTCTCTCGCGGAGTCGCAATAAACTCGAACATTATGTTATATAAAATTGAATTTTTTCCACTGTTTGTCTTGTACCGATAAGGTATAAGAGTCGTAAAATTGTAATGCGTTAAGCAGACATGTGTAAAGCGATTTATTATGAAACGAGCGCTTTAAATAACAAGTTTTTCAATAAATTCTTGCAAACATATTTTCCATAGGAAACTTTAATTTCTAGCTTATTGAAACTGCTGTCTTGGAGTGCGAGGAATTCAATTTTTAAAAATATATTTTATTTAAAATACTTGCCGATTTTCGAGTTTAAATTTTAGATTTTTCAGGAAAAATTATTCTTGCACAGTAAGTGCCGAGGACAAATAAAATAATGACCGTAACGTCGCGTGCAATCAATACAATATTTCAAAAGCTACTTGAAAAACATAAAATAAGAATATACAGTTACTTTCTTATTTAAATATTAAACATATCTATAATAATATCGATGACTTTATTACCGATTCTTTTCAGTTGCATTACAAAACCATATAAAGTGTATATAATTTGATTTACGACTCTTTTTTTTTAATTTACATCACGTTTTAGTATTTCTTGTAGCCATTAGCTTGGAAAAGGCTTATAAATCCTCCTAGTATTTACTCGAGATCTTGTTTTTTGTATGTTGAAAAAATTGGATATAGGCGCATAAAATTGTCTTTTTTCGCTACAATGAGGGGTCGCGTGTATTGGCAAATATATTAACTCAAGCAGACAATCAATAATCTGAATGCCAAGTATGTGCGTCTGCTGATAAGATATAAATTAATTATTGAAGCGGATAATTTATAAATTTTTTAAGTCTAGCGAGACATGAGGGTTAATTTGATAGTTAACGGAATGAGCAGACATACTTATATAAAATAGGTATTAGTCAACTATGTCGACTATCTATATGCACATACAAAATGTAAGCTTCTTGAAATACTATGTACGACATTTATTTCAGTTTGCTTGATAAAAACAATAAATTGTATAAAAATATATTTAAATGTAAAAATTTCATTTTTTTTAATCTAAGACGGACATCAGTAAATATTATTATTTCCAAAATTTTCGTGCTTGTCAGTCGTAAACTCCGAGAATTATATTAATCAATTGCTGCTTACCTACATTCGCAATACTGAAATATCTTGTAAACAGCTAATCGTAAAAAATATAAATAAATATACAAAAACTACATCGTTGTGCAAGTAGTTTTTATCATTGCAAGCAGTGACTAAAGCAGATATGTATATAAAATTCTTCGTACATAATGAATGTTGTGCGAGGCGTATTAAAGTGCTATCCAATTCAGTAGTTTCGGTGGCGTCGCCAGCCCTTAAAAGGTTAACCCAGATTTCTGATGTAAGATTGAATCCATTAAATCCATTTTCCTCGAAATGTAATTTTGCTTTATTGATTTTATATTCAACAGATATTTTTAAAATTATATAGGTTTTTGTGATTGGATCTAAATATTAAAAAACGAATTTACTTTATTAGTAAATCATTTTTTCTTAAAGACACTAGTAGTTTAAAAAAAAAAAAAATTTCAGACTACTTTTTGAATTTTCAATACACTTGCAATTGATAATAAGTACTGATAATTCATGGGTTACACTTTTAGATTCAATTTTTCACTATCTTTATAATGTACGTACAGCTTTTGTAACACCAAGTTGGTATTTGCTGATATAAACCCACATTAAGATTACAAAATTAAGAAGGGGATACCAATCTAAAATATTTCCCGACTACTCGATATTGGAAAAATTAGGCCGAAATAAATTTTTTTGCCTACAAGCATATGTTTCAAAGACACAAATAAATCAGATTTTACTCAAAACGTACTCTTTACATTACAATATTCATGCGGCGTCGAAAATCCACAATTGGACGTTACGTAACTCCTTTTCCTCTCAAACGCAGACGACTTTCTTTTCGAAACGAGCAAGCAAATATATTCTGAAAACGACGTAACGTTTCGTGAGGGTCTCCATTAGCGACCGAAGAGAGACCCGGCAGAGGGTTGGCCCGAGCTCTGCGTTTCCGGAGATATCATCCGTCGCTACAGGGGCTGCAGCTCGGCCCCGCCGAGGGGTTGCGCGTATATCGATTCGGCGCGCTTCCCTTTAGCCGGCCGACGCCGGCACGGGGGGGCTGCTTTTAACGAGCACCCTGTTTTACCCGCCGCGGGTAAGGGTTGTGCTCCCTCGCTCTCGGGGCGAGTAAAACGGGACCTTCCGCACCGCCCGGCGGTACCGCCGCCCCGCTCTCGCTTCATCCCCTAGACGCGGAGATGATCAAACTGAGAGCTATGCGTGTGGGTACGATACGTTTTGTGGGGCTAAGGGTTGTAGGGGCGAAGGGGGTGAGATTGGGAAAACGTCATTCGGTTTATGTTAATTAAAATTTTCATTTATTATTAAATCAGTCTTAAATTATTATTCTGCAGGCGGAAATTTCTTTCTTCAGATTTCTGTTTGCTTATCGGCGTTATATAATTAATAATTTAAATTATTAAATTAAATATTTTTGTATTTTTAATTAATTAACTAGAATGCGCAGTGTAGTAGACAGTAAAATATTTATAAAAAGTAAAAATTGCATTTGCTTCTGCTGACAGCGCGGTTTCGGTAAAGATAATAAAGAAAACGATACTACTGATAGCTGATTTATTTAAATATTTATTTCAATTTTATTTATTGTTAATATTATCACTAGTCAAAGTCACAATATATGGCAAAGTCATATTGACAACCTCAAACTAACAAAGTCAAAATAACTTTGATTAAGTGATAGTGTTATCATCACCATAATTTATTTTTGCCCTGAAGAGGACCACTAACAATAAATGGTCGAAATATTGACAATAAATAAGAATGAAATAAATTCACAGGAATGACCAGCTGTAGAATTTTCTTTATTATTTATAAAAAGGATTGTGAAAGATATCGCAACGCTATATCATATAGTTTATAAACACCCAATTTAGTTCCATGTAATAATTTATCTTAGATCTATAATGCTTGCAAAGCAAAGCTGTCCTGTCTTATTTAACCGCTTTTTTACCAATAAAGTTCCATTGCATAATAAAATTTAGTAAATAAATTAGTTTACTCTAAAAGGTCTATCTTTCAACGGTATACCACGACGATTGGCCATAAACGTTCGACTCGAAGCCATTTGCCTCCGCGGCTCGAAGCTAATACGAATCAATCTCCAAACAATACGTCATTGTCGCGATCGGGCGCGAGTATAATAACGAACGCAACGGCGCGAGAGCAGAGGCCCATTTCCATGCAAAACGGCGCCTGCCACGGCCAAGAAAATCGAAAGCGAAATTTCGCGGCGCCGAGATAGAGACTCTCGTCGGCGCTCTCCGCGCGCACGGCTCTCTCGCGCGCCGGTTGCGAAAAGGTAAAATAAGAGAAAGAGAGTGACGAGGTCATTTGGGATATTGAGCGATTCATTTGCAAGTCGATTACTCGACGGGCGGCCAGGGGGGTTACCGCCGCGATATCTGTGACAGTCCGGCAGCGTACACACCTGACCCCTGCCTCCTCGCGCTGCCGCCGCCGCTGCTGCTGCTGCCCATTAACATATGTAACCAATATCTCGCGCAATCGCCGCCGCGACGATGCAAAGCGAGGTTAGAAGTTACCTATCAATCATCCTTCGGCATTGAACCGCCTTAACCCCTTCGCGCACTTCTCTTAATTGTCCGTTTCGTCTAACGTGCCAGGCTATTGCGGCAGCGCGCGCGGCATTAGGCATGCAAACGCGTTCCGCGCGCCGCCGCCGATGATGAATGTCCTCGGCTAATTTATGGCCGAGAGGCTCCGCGGTGAGAGAGAGAGAGAGAGACCCGCTAAGTAGACACTGGCTCGCTTTCAAAATAAAGCAGACCTAATAAATGACAAATTCATTAGGCTCCCCGACTATGAATGTTACCACTCCGCCGCCGCGGCGCGAAAAGCCTCCTTTTTTTTGCCCGCGCGCGCAGCTTTGACGCACTCGTAATAAACACCGGAGAGCGAGGAGAGGACACCTGTCAAAACTCTATTTACATTCTGACGAGCGGCTGACGTTCGCGCGCGCGCGGGAGCAAAAAATTCTCATTTCTTTCGTTTATGCGCGCGCGGCGGCCATCCGTATATATGTGTATACGTGCGGCGATATTATTATTAGGAATGGGTGCTTTGTGCGGCGCGACTCCGATGCACCGCTCGGCGAGTAATGGTCACTTTGACGATCGAATTGATTGAGGATTCGTTTCATTTGCATGGCTCATCCATCATTATCGCGGGCTGCACGCTCTTTTTTCTCCCGAGCGCATCACTTTCTTGGCTGTGTAATACCGAGAGTGGAAAGTTTCGTCGACGCGGCGCGCGGAAAAACATTCCTATACGTATATAATATATATATGCCGCTGTTGACCTGTTTGCCTATGCGAAAATCTTTCCTCGATGCTTTATCGAATAGTTGCAATTATTGTCATATCGGTCGTGCCGCGCGGTATATTCCCCTCCCCTTTGACAATCTGATTCATGTAATTTAGATTCGATCCTTTGAATATTCAGATTATTTAAAAACGCGCGACACGGAGAGCTCTAAATAATTATTGGCATTATGATAAATAATGCGCATACATCGGCAGAGCGCACATACGATTCGGCCTTCGATATTGTAACTAAATGTTGCTCCTCATCGTTGGATTTTAAAAAAGCGGTCTCCGATAATAATAATTATTAATACAAGGTAGTTGGACTCGGCGCGCCAGTTTTTGCGCGGAGTCTCTTGATTCTTTATTTTTTTTTTTTGTTTTTTTTTCGTTTTGCTCGAAAGGCTTAATCAATGAAAGTAAAAGGAATCGCGCGCAGGACAAATAATTTCCAGCCCGGCGAGGAGAAAATGAAAAATTTCTTGCCGCCGCCGAGAGAGAGAGAGAGACGCGATTGAAAATCAGCACTCGGATCACGTATCGCATCGGCGTCGATGCATCAAAAGCTCTGGCATTATTTCTGAAATTCTTCTCGTCGAAGAAGACGACGAAGATGACGACGACGAGGCGTCCGAGGGAAGACCAGTAGCAGCGGCGACAGCGGCGGCAGTGAAATTTATCGGATGAGATTCCAGGGGAGGGGCCTCGAAAAAAGTCCCCGATCAATATTAATAGTAGTTCCTTACATAAAGTCCTTTAATAGCGCGGAGGAGCGCCGAAAAGCATAGAGTCCCGTCGCAGGAATGCCTGCGGGGCAGAGCCAGGAGGCGCAAACTCGCCATATGAAAGAAATGAGCGCGCTCGAGCATAAGCTTCTTCTTTCGGGAGAAAGCGAGAGCGCGGAGCGCGCTCTGAAAAAGGCAGGAGGGCAAAAAGAGGAGGAGAAGCGGCGGCGGCGGCGGCAGGCGACGCGGCCATATAAAGAAAAATAAAGGAAAAACAAATATTTTCGGTTTTTGCAGTAGCCAGAGGGAGAGAGAGAGAGAGAGAGAGAGAAACGGAAGAAGAGGACCGGGCGCGAGCCAACTCTCTTTCTTTCGCTGCTAAAGGGAAGCGCGCGCACAAGTTAGCCGGCGATCAAAATGCCGCGCGGTACCTTTTGTCCAGCCGGATGACGAGCTTCTCCTCCTTTCTATCCACCGACAAAACTCCCGCTGCCGCTCTGCCTCCCCTCGCCTCCCCCCGCTCTCCTCCTGCTGGCTTTTTGTTGCCGCCGCTCTCGTCCGCTCATCTTTCCTCCTTCTCTTCCATTAATTCCTTATGATCTCTCCTTTGCTCTCTCTCTCTCTCTCTCTCCGTCTCTCTCCCGGCGTGTCCCGATCTCGCCGAGGCATCAATCTCTCGTCAAAGCTGGCTCTCCGCTGTCGGAGGCAGCTCCTAGTAGAAATGCCAGCGCCCGCGGGGGCACTTGAGCAGCGGCGGCGGCGGCGGCGGCAGCGGCAGCGGGCGACAACGACCGATCGCAGACCAGACGGCCGCGCCGCCGAGAGGCCTCTCTTCAATCGGGCCGACTTTGGCGCGCGCGCGCGAGACTCCGGAATTCACCGGCTTTCCTTCTTTCTGCCGAGAGCTGCTTCTTTTTCTCTCTCTCTCTCTCTCTCTTGCTCTCCTCGTGAGACGGAGCTCTCTCTCCCTTAATTCCGATATATATATATAAGGCCCCGCAAGCAAAGCGGCACATGACATTATGCGCCGCCGCCGCCGCCGCCGGCATTCTAGGAGCGCGCCCCGGTCCCCCCTTTTTCCACGGACCGCCCCAAAAAAGCGGTAGCCCCGCGAATTCCCGGCGAAATTCCCCGGCCGCGAGAGAGCTCTGCAGTCCAGATTGGAAAATGCGAGCTAATTATACTAGAGACGGACGGAGCACGCGCCGACTAGCTCAGCTGTGGCCGCACACTACTCGCGAATACGGAAAAAATAATTGCCCTTCGAGCCGAGTCGAACGGGGCCGGAGATCGCTGCATTTTTTTTTTGCGGGAACCCATCCTTCATAGGTATACGTACGGTGGAGGCGCTAATCGCGTTGCGCACAACTGCCGGGGATTTATCATGCCGCGGCTCCTGACTTTGTTCAATTTTCAGGAGAGTCTTTCTCCTCGCGGCAGACATATCCGCCCGGCGAGCTTTCTACGCTCGCGGAAACGAGCCCGACTCCCCCCGGAGACAATTTTCTAAATCACTGACGATTTTCTAGACCGGCCGGGCCCCACGAAGAATACCCATTTTTCAAGGCCCGCCGCCGCGGCTAATGAGTCGGCCTCGCGTCTATTCGGGATACTGGCGATCGTTTTGTGCTACGGAGGTCCGAGTAATTTACAGCGATTTAAATTCAGTCGGCGCCGTAATGCGTAATTCCGCGACGTTCGCCGGAGCTTAATGCATTTAAAATAGGATTATAATTAAGCGACGACACAAAGAACACCCGCCTCGGCCCGGCTAAATGTTTGATGAATAACGAGCGAACGTAAACACCGGGAGTACAATACCAGCTGCGAGGAGAGATTGTTGGAATTGCTAATCGGCGTCGGGCACAATATATTTCTCAAGCCGGGCGCCTGAAAAAAAAATCTGCCGTTTCGAAAGAGAGAGAGAGAGAGAAAAAAAAAGCAGGCTCCGGGACCGAGAAAATTGAAAGAAAGTAATTTGAAAAATCGCATCGGTCGAAACGGGCCGCGCGGAGCGGCTTTACGAGCCTCTCGCTCGCCGAGTGGCGCTAATAACTCTTTCCTGCATAAGAGGCTCGTTGCGCAAATGACCTGTATTCGCGCGTCGTCCCTCCCCGAGAGATAGAGAGAGAGAGAGTGACGCGTAGCGCGCGAAAGTCTCGCATAATCGGGAGAGCCGCCGCCGCCGTCGCCGCCTCTCTCGGCATTGTTTACAGAGAGCTTCGAATATCGGCGAAAGTAATCTCTTAGGGCTTAACTACTTTAATCCCGGCAGCTCCTGGGAGAGATGGATCGTAAGTAGAGCTTACAGCTGCAAAAAAAGCCCGGCTACATGTGAGACGCTGGCCGGCGGGCTAATGATGATGACACTCGCTTATTCGTCGGCCGCTCATTTTTCATAAGGGTTGGTGGGACGACTAGCCCCGACTCTCGGGGAGAGAGAGAGAGAGAGAGAGAGAGAGAGGAGAGACAGCGGACGCAGACATCGGGCGCAGATAAAGCCACCCGACGAAAGACGGAAAGCCAACGAGGACGAGGTGGTTCGAGCCTCGTTCGTCTGCCGGACGACGACGACTACGACGACGACGAGAGAAGCAGGAGATGTTCGGGGCTCTCCCTTTCTGCTGGAAGCTAATGTCCGGAACGACTGCTGATCCATTAGAACGAGAGCCTCCGTCGTTTCCTCTTCCCTCTTCTCTTTTTTTTTTCTCTCTCTCTCTCTCTCTCTCTCTCTCTTCCCAAGCTTTGTCCTAGCTTTATCTCCTTGCTAATCATTTCCCCCTCCCCCGTCGGCCCGCCGACGTTTTTCAGCTCCGACTATTCGAGGAGGTCTCAATTATATGAATAAAGATCGGCCCGGAGCCTTTCGCCGGAATTGCTTTAAAGCTCCGCGTCCCGACCCTTCGCGCTAATCCTACCCCCGAGCGGCGGGGGCTAATAAGCCAAGTACACGTATGACCGCGGCGCTGGACTTGAGAGTAAGTAAGCGCCCGATTAATTATTCACCATACGTACGCCGTTAATTCAATCCCGCGGCGGGGGGCTTGATGTAAACATTGTCAATTATTTAAATAACCGCCCTGATTCGCTATTTACAGAGGTAGGAGCTTCCGGGAGCCTGTAAATAACGATCGGCCGAGCCGGCTGAAAAATGGAGACGACGTCCCGTCGGAGGGGTCGGGGGGAGAGCGGGGGGGCCAATGACACAGATTTGAAAAATAATCGACTCTCCGCTCGCTGTATATACGAAAACTCTCGAGAGCGAATCCTTATATAGTCCCGGTGCCGCTGCCGGCGCTGCCGCCGCTGAGAAAATTCCGCGCTGAGGCGGAAGCGCAGGGCACCCAGTCGAAGGACAAGATAGATGTGCGTCACTTCCGGTCGCGACAGGGGGTGGCGTCTGCGGGACTGTCGCGGCAGCCTCCCTCGCTTCCTTTGCACTTTTGCAAATAATAATTACCAGAGGGAGTCGGAGAGAGAGAGACAGAGACAGCGTCAAGACGCTGTCCAGAAAAGAAAAGAAAAAAAAATCGTTACGAGCCAGCGAGCGAGTAAGCTCGCAGGCAAAAAAAAGAAGAAAAAAAAAAGAAAAGAAAGCCCCGCGCGCCGCGGCGATGATGTACTGCCCGGCGAGCTCGGAGCTCCGAGGAATCGAATAACTTCATTATGCTAATCCCCGGCGGGACATGCAAAGTTATACAATTAGAGCGATGTCGCGATGAGTTTAATTATTGCGGATTCGCGGAGCAGCCGCGGCGGCGGCGTTGCTGCTCTTCTTAGGGCGTGGTGCGCGGCCGCGCTGCACACACACACACACACGGAGAGCCTCGGCTCGCGGGAAGTGCACGCAGCCCCACCTTCTCTGGGCGTAAACGTCCCCCTGAAAAGCGCCGCGCCGCCGCCGCTGCTGCAGCGGGGAACACAATGGCAGTGTGCGCGCGGAGTGGAGTGGTGCACGAGAGCCGAGGCGACTCGATGCGCGGCTCAAACGAGGCAGGGCGCGATGCCAATCGCGGCCCTCGTTAATGAGCCAAGTCACTCACCTGCCCCCGAGCGCACGCACACACACCGCTCGCTCCGACGAGAGAGCCACCGAGACACGCCAGTCTCAAATATTTCTTCCACTCCCTTGCCTCCCTTTCGCGGACGGATAAGAGACCTAACCACAGAGAGAGAGAGAGAGAGACCTGTCCGCTGTACGTGCTTTGTCGAGCTGAATGCGTATTTTCGAGAGTTGTTCTGGAAAAGGAGCTGCACCTGAAGCCGAGCGAGGAAATTACAACAATGATACGATGCATTTATTCTATATATACCATTTACGCTTTTTTACACTCGGCTGACCTATTGCGCAGCGCGTGCGAAATGTATAATCCGCGACTGGAACATTTTAATAATATAAACTGCTTGAAATTAAATCCATTCGGCTCTCCGACTCTCTCTTTTACACGCTACGCCAACGGTAACGCGTTATAATTGTTTGTAACGTCGAGCCTCCTCGTTTCGCAGAGCGAAGTGTACACTATCCCCTTTTCTCAGGCGCGCCTCGAAAGTTTTCGACAGTCTCGGCGAGAGTATATAGGTGATGAGTGCGCGGCTCTCTCGACTGGCTGCCGCCGCCGCGACTAGGCCGCAGTTTCCTTCTCTGCCATTCACCTGCCGCCGCCGCCGCCGCCGCGCGCGGCGTGTGCATTTAAATCGCGCTCGCTCGCGATAATTAACCCGGCGCGCGTTCGCAGCTGGTTAAGTGCGCCGACTATTCGCCGCTGCTGCAGCGCACCTCTCGGTTTATGCAAGCCCGTCGAAGCCTCAAAGACAAGGCCGGAAGACGGTCTAACTATTCTCTGCGGAGGCAAAAGCCTGCCCGTTCTTATTAAACATAGAGATCTCGCGTTCAGTCGGGAGGCATTAACGGCCGCTCGCGCGCAGAAAGAGAGAGAGAGATCGGAAGGAGAGCCTCGAGCTCTCTCGCGGTGAGCGGAGAGTGACAGGAAAGCGTGCGCACGCAGCTTCCGGTGACCTCGGCGCCGGTACCACTGCAGTGCACCGATTATCTCGATAATCCAGAACGAAAGAGAGAGAGAGAGAGAGAAGCGAGATTTTCTCGGTAACGGCCCAGTCCTTGGACCCCGAGAGCGCGAGTCGCCTTGGGCGAACGGACGAAAGCCTTACTGCCGCCACAGCCGCCGCCGCCGCCCAGAGTCCGCACGCGATTCTATTGCGCGTTCCAAAGACATTTATTGCCTTTTTCCGAGCGCGCGCGAAACGCCGCTCGAGGGGCTTCGCTCTCTCGGTGTATCTCGCGTCGATATCGCTCGCTCCTCTTTGTCGCGGTAACGGCTGCCTCGAGATGATCGACAAACAAATCCGCGCGGCGAACTTGGCGGCTCCGCGAGTGAGTCAGCGATCGTTCGAATTCGCCTCGGATATTACTCGAGTGTGGAATTAGATAAGTGCCATTTTCCTGCCCGTTACAACAAAGAGCTCTCGGCGGCGGCGCTTTGCATGAAATGTCATTTTTATTCGCGCACCGGCTCCGTTAATAGAATGAGCAGGCCTCCGCATAATGCGCGTTTCCAGTATTCTCATGACAATATCGAGCAACTATTTATGGTAATCGCGCGATTGTCGGCGTATTAAAGTGCGCCGTGAAAAGGAAAAAAAAAATAATACATAAAGGCGGCCGCGACGATTTTCGAGAGAGAGAACGATCGGCTCTCTCGCGACGGGAAGTCGCGGCAATCTCGCTTTCGCGGAAATTCCGAGCGAAGCCATTACCAATTTCGCGATTTGCTTGCGTATACATATATATATATATATATATGCACGGCGCGCGACCCAGTTTTAAAAGAATTTTTTTCCGCCTCTCCCCTCGAGAGCCGCTGCTCTCGAGTCGGTGATTTTGCGTCAGTGTCAGCTCTCCGAGGAGCCGCGCGGCGTGACAGCTCGCCGAGTGGACGGCCGGTCGCGAGCAAGCGGACCGGGCGCGGTAATGAGATGACGAGCGATTTAGCATAAATTAATTATGCATCTCGGCATCGATGCTCCTAATATAATTGCGCGCGCAGAGCGCAGAACCGCCCGAGTTTCCAGCCGCCGCCGAGGTGTAATATGAATAAACATTAATTCGAAATTGCATCGAGAGCGAGCGCTGCAACTGCAACGTGGATGTATATAATATTTGAGATTGATCGCGAGATATATATGTAATTCAGAGGTTTATTCCAGAGAGATATTTCATAATTGCGCGAGATATAGAGGCGGATAGAGCCTCTGATAACGAATCGATCGAATACTGCCGGTCGCGCGCGGCTCGTTTAGACTCGAGAGTTATTTCAATTTGCTCAATGATTGATTCTTGATCACCGGTTGGCCGCGTGTACAACGATTATTTTTATCTGAATATAAAAGAGTCATTAGCTGCAGCGGATGAAAAATTGACGTTACTCGCGGGATTACTAAACTTTGAGTAATAAAACGTACGTATACACACATATACGGCCTTTTCCCAAGCCTCTCGGCGCGCTTTTCCCTCTTGCGATGGAAAAAAAAAAGTGTCGCGCGCCGTTGAGAGCGGAGAGCTCTGGGTGGCGATTGATCTCTTAACAATAAGTTATGCCGGATAAAAAGAGGACAGTAAAGCATACATGATTTGCAAAGCCGAGGCGATTATCAACGCCTACACGCGACGTGTCGCGGCTCGTTGACAAGCGAACGCATACAAGATAATTAA
This sequence comes from Ormyrus pomaceus, assembly GCA_900474385.1. Lineage (NCBI taxonomy): Eukaryota > Metazoa > Arthropoda > Insecta > Hymenoptera > Ormyridae > Ormyrus > Ormyrus pomaceus. The sequence goes on from UCOM01001230.1 coordinate 17,563, forward strand.
CAGGGCCTCGATGTAAGTCCGATAAACGACGGCTTATATATACGTTCAATCTCTTTCAGCTGGTGTACTTTAAGAGATTTGTTTTGTAAATAAACCCTTCGATCGACGGGGGGGCCGCGGACAAAGTTTCGACTTTCGTCGCGCGACGGAAATCTAATAATACTCGGATAGTGCCGCGGCGGGTAAAAAATCGCGAGCCGTTTTTTTCTTTTAGACACGACTTTTTTGCGCAATTAAGAAGAGTTATATTGAAATAAATTTTTTACGGGGCCTCTATAAAATATACTTACAAGAAAGTGTAAGTTTTATCTCCTCGACCGTTGCTCAATAAGTATAATTAATTAATCTATCGAATGCTCGACGATTTTTTTTATCCCCCCGGCCTGCGGTGTGTGCGGCGCTTTTTTCCTGTTTTGAAATGTCACCGCGTCGCATTCTCGACTCGTTTTGTTTTTCCCGGCGAAATTGCGGGAAAAAAATTGCCAATCTATATATCCCGAGAGCGAGCTGCTAAAGCGTATTATATTCACCTTGAGCACCCGAGAGTCCTCCTCTCTATATCGAACGCGGTGTAACGGCGCGAAAATCAGGAGCACTTAGTATGCAAAATGAGGCGGTACCTCCCGCCCGAGAGAGAGCCCCGAAAAGGAAGGGGGAGGCGAGGAGGAAGTCACGGCTCCGAAAGCAGCGCAGGCATTACCGAGCGGCGGCCGATCGTGCGACCGCAGTCCCGATGAAACAGGAAATTGATTACCGAGACATTGGCCCAGAGAGAGAGAGAGAGAGAGAGATAGGGAGCCGAGTCCCCCGTTAAATTTCGGCCAGGACGATCGGGGGAGAGAGCCTGGCAGGGATCAGGGGGCGGAACGGTCGGGGAAGGGAGAAAAATGAAGAGGCTGCCGCTGCCGGCGCGCTGCGGTAACGCACCGAAAACGCCGCGCGCGGCCCGTCTTGGTTGCCCGCCGCTCGATGCCGGGGAAGGAGGTCAAGAGCCCGGGCAGTAAGAAGCAGCTTTTGGCTGCTTCTCAAAGCCCTTTTTATCCTCATTTGTTAAGGATAAATCCGAGCGACGTCTCTTTTGCTCTCTGCCTCTTCTTGTCGACCTTTTTGGCGCGTCCGCCACTTTGCTGTAATTGAAAAACTAATAAAAGATTTGACTTTCGGCGCTCCGGAAGCGGCTTCCTCGCACAACCTTCGCAGGACGAACGGTATATATACAGGCGTTTGCCGAACGACGAAACGGCCGGTAGGAAAATTTGTGTAAAGTTCGATGGTAAAATAATCCTGTCGCAGCGGCAGTCGGCGAGTTTTTAGAACGGCTCTCTCTCTCTCTCTCTCTCGGGAACGGAATGTGAATAACAAATCGGTACGGGGCATATGATTGATGTAAGAAATATTTCAGTGCTCGTCGGCCGTAATTATAATATCGATAATCATCCGCTGTCCGAGGATGGCGAACCGCAGAGGAGAGGAGGAAGGTGTACCAGCTTGATTGATAATAGTCGAAACCTTGAAATAGGCGTGCCGCGCGCGGAGTATAAGACACACGAAGTAGCCGCGATCGGTGTGCCTGGTATACGGGAGCAGAGAGCCAGGCGTACGTGTTGCGTACACGGACTTGGGTAAGTGTACAAAGACAGAGCTCTCGAGAGAGCTATAAGGTCACTATCTAGTCAGCGTTCACGGACAAACCAGTTTCGGATTTTTGGACGAGCTATGCACAAGCCGGATGCCGCGATCCGCGCGCTCAGAGTCAAAGTCAAAGAGGAGCTCGTGCGGTATAATTGACTTTCCTACGATGGCTGGGCGGCCTTTGTGACGTGCAGACGCGCGCGCGTCTTGCAGCGCCGGGCGTATTGTATATATATATATAAGATTCGAGCGCGGATTAACGGCTAGGCCGTTTTTATTAATTTCTGGCTCCCGGGACTATACGCGTTGCTCAATGAGTGTTTCAAGGTGAAACTATATATTTTTCGAGACGATTATCTTTCTCTCTCTCACTCTCTCTCTCTCTCTCTCCGCGGTATAAAGCCGAGAGGGGAGATACTAAAATCTGCAGTAGCTGCGCAGGTTCATCAAAATTTTTACGAGATTAGCTCCTCCGTCTCGTTCGGAGCTTTCTTTTTCTGTAATAATCGTAACGGGCGAAATTTCAGTAGCAGCGGCGGCGGCGGCTGCGGCGGCGAAATCATGAATCCGGTAATAAGTCGGTCTCGCAGTGGGCCGTATAATTAATCATTAAGGAGAGCGAAAGAGGAGCCAGGCCTAAAAATTGAAAGGAGCTGCAGCAGCAGCAGCAGCAGCAGCAGCAGTTCATTCGTTTAAGGGCTGATTCGCGCAGGAGAGAGAGGAGCGGCAGTTTTACGATAGCTCCGCTTGCATCACGTGTGCCTTTGCGGCGGAGTTCAAAACCCTTAGAGTTACGACTCCATTAAGAGGCTGGGCCCGCCGTTGCGCGGATTTTTTTCAGCTCTCCGTTTCGGGGGCCGCGGCCGCGCGCATAAAAGCACCGGGGCTATTTAAATCTCAGGGGCGTTGCCTGCGCGCGCACCCCGCCGCCGGGGGGGGCCCTTTATGGGACAGCCAATCGGCCCCGCCGCCGGGGCCAGCCGAAATTTATCTCGCTAATTCTGTTTGCTTTGCGAGGAATTATCAGTGTTCGCCCGCGATAAATATAAACTTTCGAGAGTCTTGCGCGGCGTTCGGCGAAGGATTTAACGAGCCGCGGCGATCGGCCGGCGCGGCGATGCTGGAGAGAGAGAGAGAGAGGATGATGTTCGCGTGACGGAAAACGGGGGTCTCTCTCTCTCTCTCTCGGCTCGGAAAAAAGGCGCCGGGGAAAGGGATAAACCGGTAGTCCCGGCAGTCGTCGTCGTCGTCGCAAACATCCTCCGCGGCTAGACTTATACTTCTCCGCGGCGCTCGAGCGTGAAAGCTAGCCAGGACGAATCGGCAGACAGTTATGACTCGTCGCTTTTGTCTCTAGGAGCTGCTCTCTCGTCCGAGCGAACGTCTGCGTGAGCGTGTGTGTGTGTGTGTGTGCGTACATGCGTGCGTGCGAGAGGAGACTCGCTGCTGCTGCTGCCTGCCTTTTTTTTTCTCCCGCAGAGGATGAGGAGGAGGAGGAGGAGGACGACATCGAGAATGAGGTGCGCGGCGCGCTTCTTGAAAGGAGCCGACTCTCGTATACGGTAGCGGCCCGACTCGTCCCCAGACTGTACTCAATTATTCGAGCGTGCTATACTAATGCCCGCCGCGGCGGACGTCTCGCGGAGCAAGAGAGAAAGAGCTATAATGCGTGCGAGCGCGTATTACTCTCTCGCGCGCGCTCTCCTCCTTTTTGCGCGCTCCGCGAAGCCGCTGCAGAGAGGAGTCCGCCGGCCGGACGAGGCAGGTATGCGACGAGGCGCGAGATGTCATTGCGACTCTCTCTCTCTCTCTCTCTCTCTCCTCCCTTATGCCCCTTTCGTTACGTGCGGAGCAGCGTGCTCCTCTCTCTCTCTCTCCGCGCGCGGCCGATCCTTTTTTTGCTCCCGCCTCGCGTTACGCTTAACTATGATAATTGAACCGACGGATCGAGTCGCTTTCCGACAGGGCCTGCGAGCAGCCTTCAAGGTGAGACGAAAATAGCCGCGCGGCACCACTTGCTTCCAGACTCTCGCTGCTTCGATTCTCACGAATATATATGTATATACGCGTGTATAGCGACAAGTGAGATTTTTCTCTCCTTTTTGCTGTGCCGCTAAATCGCGAGCGACGCGACCGATTAGCCGGCGGCGGCTATTGGGGACATTTTTTTCCGCGGGCTCTCCTAAGGTGACGTCGCCCCGTGGCTTTGGCGAAATTTCACGGAGCGCGGGAAAATCACGGCAAAAACAGCTCGCCGCGGCGTTCCGCTATTTTTTTTTTCCAGAGTCGGTCGAGAGTAAAAGTGTCGTCTCCGCGCTTAGCGGGCTCGTGGCTCTTTTGAATAAATACATATGTAAACGGTCTAAAGTCGACGGCGGTGGAAAAAAAAAATGTGTCATTTCGCTTTCGTGCCTGCTTCTGACAGCTAATTTTCCTAACGGCGTACACACGAATATTCTCTTCGCTACATACTATTATTCTCAAATTTTTCAAACCGCCTCGTTGCGTATAGGCTCTCGGTTATTTTCCCAGTTTTTTTTCTCCCGGTCCAAAATGACACAATCCTCCGAAAATACCCGCAGGAGGATCCCACCGGCGGCCAGTTTCCCGCCGGTTTTCGCTTCATTTCTCGCTGTCATTGGCAGATCGCAGCCCCCCTCGGTGGCGGTGTGGCTGCTATCCGTTTCGTCGCGCGTCTTAACTCCTTCATTGTCTCCCGAAGCGAGCTTCTGCCTCCTGATTACGCGGCGGCCCCCGATTCTTTTATCATGCGTGCGCTCTCTCCGCCGAGAGATGACACTTTTGCGGAGAGAGAGAGAGAGGAAGAATCACTCTGACAGAACTTGATTAATACCAATCCTTAATGTCTTCGTCCCGGCTTGCGCGGCGCGTCGAGGGGAAAACAAGGCGAGATAAGGCGCGAGAAGCCGGAGCCCCGGAGAATGAGGGATATATGTACAAAAAGAGAGGAAGAGCGAGAGAGAGAAGAGGGAGCGAAGCCACCGAAACGGGGGACTGGCATCGAGCAGCCCGGGCATTAATTCCGAAAGATCTAGCGACGCCGCCGCCGCCGCCGCCGCCGACGCTGCGTGAGAAAAACAAAGGGGCAAATGACGAGGCGAAAATAATTATTGCGCCCTTTAGTATCGAAAAATAATCATGATTCTTGAGCCGCGGATTAATTGCCTCTCCTCGGCCGGCGAGAGGGAGCTGCATTTTTATATATACATCGCGCTCCTTTTTACCGCCGCGCCGCTAATTACGGTTCATTATCGAAAGTATTGATTATCGAGGAATCTTTGCCGGCCTTTTTTCCCTTTTTTTTTTTTTACGTCGTGCGTTATAACTGAGTGTTTAACGGATTAATGCGCCGAGTGCGTTTTGCGAAATTTTTAACTCGAAAAGTCATCAAATTATTTACTACGAATTATCGCTCTCGCCGCGAGCTGGTCGCGGCAGCCTTTTTTTATTTTTTACCTGGAATGTCCGTATTTCCAAACGACACAACAAAATAGCTAGCTGCATAATTAAACCATCATCGACCATTACTCCTCCCGCCGAGAAAAAAAAAAAAAAAAAAAAAAACATTGAATCCGCAAGATAAATAATGGCTCGTCGCCAATAAATTGTGCTCTCCGATGGGAAAATTAAATTTGCCGGCGCGCAGCTCGCGAGCACCCTGGGCCGCACTCTTGCACTCCCGCGGGTTACGAGCGTTATAATCGAAACAATAATTGTGCCCCGCGCGCGCGCGCGATCGGCGCCATAATAATCGCAATGATAGTTAAGTCCGCCGTCTTCGCCGTAATCATAATCGTTACGACTGGTAATCATAATAAAATCATTGCCGCGCGCAGCATAATCAAAGCCCGCGGCCCATTATCGCGATCCGCGATTAAAAGCCCTGGCGCGCGGGCTGACCGCGCGCGGCGGACAAATGCCGTCTATTAATTAAAAAGCCTCGCTCTCGAGAGTAGCTCGGCCGAGAAAGAATTCGGCGATCCCGAGAGAGAGAGACACCTCGGCGACCTTGGCTGCCGCCGCCCCGGCAGAGTAAACAAGAAAGAGCCGAGAGAGACGGTCAAGTGGCTCTCTCGGTGTCGGAGAGAGCGCGGTTATAAAAGCTCGGAAAAAGGCTCTGTGTGTGCCGCACGGCGCAGGGGTGGGAAAAGCAGCAAAACCGCACACGCGGCGGCGGCGGCGGGCTCTCGCAATTAGAATTCCATTGTCCGACGGCGAAATCGCGCGAGTGTGTAAGCACCGCAGGCGCGTTTATTATAGGGAAGTGAACATTGTAAAGGTTCTCTCCGGCGGGAGGGGGGGGGGGGGAGGAGGACAAAAAAAGCGCCGGCCGGCGGAGGGATAAGGAAGAGGAGGAAAAAAAAAGGGGGGGAAGCCCGGTATGCACTGCTACCGAAACTCATTACCCATATATTGTACGGGCAGTTCTTTTTAGTGCGGCGGCCGCGCGATTATTACATCGAGCCTCGGCGTGCGCGTTCAGGAGCGTTTCGTCATTTTATTCGTTGTTCGGCTCGATTATAATAACTACTGACAAGATCCTAAATAGCTTCGTGTTCAAGAGGCCGCCGCCTCCTCAAGTATTTCCAATATCCTGTAGGGAGATTCGTCTCGGCTGCTCTCCCTCTCTCTCTCTCTTTCCCTTCGTTCATTCATGTTCTCCTTCGCGAGAGCCGGGAGTGTGTTGTTGCCTCGGCGGCCGAAGCTCCTGCTGCTGCCGCCGCCGCTGCCGCTGCTACTTTCCCGGTAAGCCGTGACGGTCGTTCAAGTTTCTCGACGACTCATTCATGCCTTTTGCTAGAGGAGAACTTGATTACCACCTTTGTGTCGGAATGGACGACTTTTCTCCCGTTCCTTCTATCCTCCTTTCCTTTTTAGCGTTTCTTATATTCTCTGAATCCTATTACCATCATTAAAAAATGACGCTTTAATGGCCGGCTTAAACAAACCCGAGCGATCGCTAATATACGCAGTCGTTTTGCCGCGCTCTCTGCCACTTAATCTCTCGGGGAATATTAAAAAGAGTCAAATTATTTTTAATGCTCTCTCTCTCTCTCCGCGAGCGGTAAAGCAGTTTATAATCTCAATGCCTCCGACTATAATATAACTTTGAACAAATTCAATCAATTAATCCGCCACTTGCCTATGGAATAAGGAGCAAAAAAGCGAGATCCACCGACCGTCAAATTAGCAATAATTCAAGGATGTCGAAACGTCCCACGAATTACATAATCAGCGTCTATTAAAAAAGACGCACGACACCAGCCCAGAAACAAATCCAAAAGCGGCAATTTACCGTAATAAGCATTGATTACAACGCCGAGGGTCGCGTGTCGCTCTCTCTCTCTCTCTCTCGCATCGCGGATAAAGAAGATTTATCCACTCAGGGGCCTTTTCCGATACGATAACTCCTTGGCGCGGCGCGAGGAATCCGCTGTGAAATTGTGCGTGTCAAGTGATTAAGCATAAAGGAGAGACTCGCCGTTCACGAGAGCGAAGAGCCGACGCCGTCGCCGCCGCTCGAGAGGGAGAGTGTGTGCGCGCGTAATAGCTGCCTGCCTCTCGGCTCGGCGAGGCGAGAGCGTTTTCAGCGCAGCGAGCGGAATGTTATACTAGCGCCGCTCCTGGGTCGACCGGAGAAACTTATCGACCGAACGCCGGCCGCTGCTGCGATGGTACGTTAGAGCCGCTGCAGCCTGGGAATCTGTTTTTTCGCCTCCCGCGGCCTGATGCGCCCGATTCGCAGCCTGTGCGCTCCTTCCCTTTCCCCCCCTCCCTTCGCTCCTGGATTCGACGCCAGGCGCAGAACCGCGGAGCCGGAGAATTAAACGCGAGAACGTTTCGGGAGTGCGTTTTTCGGGCGATTTTTTTTGCTCTCGCTTCCGAATTTAGTCCCTTTTTTTCGAGTCTTTGCGCGAATTTAGAATTTGGGATTGAAAAAATGAATTTTTAATTGGGAAAAAAGAGGTGGCTAATAATGTGTGTAATTAGAGCAAAATTTTAGAGTATCAAAATAATAATAAATCCGAGCTCCCGGACATGGCATGATTGGGTCAAACTCATTGTTTACATTATGCTCGCGCTTTGAATGATCTATAGTAAACTCTTGGGACGTACTCATTCATGTATTGATACTCTAAATCAGATTTCAAGCATTTCAACAGCCCTGCAATATTTTTACTAGGAATATTTACTCGGATAATTTGTTTATTTTTTAATTGCGCACCGATTCTACTTAATTACTTGCGCTCGATAAACAAGCGCAAATACGTTCCCTCGATATTTTCGTTAATTTTTACGATGCACTACTTACTGCACTCATAGTGTTGATGGCCTCCCACATTTTTTTTTTCGCGACCTCTGCTCTACGCTGTTCCGACGCTTCTCCGCCTATTCCTCTTCGGCTCTCTCGTTCGTTGCACTTTTTAAACGGAGCTCAATTTTAGCTTAGAATTTTTACGAACCAACTGAAATTTCAGCTTTTACATAAAGAATCTCTCGAAATTTCTTCGAACGAGACGCGCGTCTTGTTCTCTCACGAACGCACGGTGGAATGAATTTTTACAGTACAGAAGTGCATCGCAAGTGACATTCAGACTTCTTCAGAGGGACAAGCTTTTTATTTACCTCGGTAAAACTCGCTTTTTAACACTCTTTCGAGGCGATTCCCAGCGACAAGAGATGCACTTATAAAATACATGGATATATATTAACGTTCAAAGCCGACGACCAAGATTCATCAAACAGATCTCCGCAATTTCGCAGGTTACATTTTTCCCGTTCCTTTCTTTTTTGCATCGCGAATAATAAAGCAGAGAGCGGAGCGCGCGCGCGCCAAAGACAATTACAGTGCATCTGCGGAACAAAGCGTGTACAACGAGAAAGCGATACTCCTCGCGGGGCTTCGGCAAATAATTAGCATCCTCCTAGCGGAGCGGAGAGCGCGTAGCTCTCTCGGGGCCCGCAGCCCGGGCATTGCGGTTTCGCGCGCCCGGTAAAAAGAGAGTCGAGAATTCGTTTCGAAAAAAAAAAAACGGCGCAAATAGGTTGTCGCTGGGGCCGTCGAGTATCCGTAGCGGCGCGCGGGCGTGCACATTGTCAGGTTTTACGGTCCGACTGAGCGCACCTTTTCCGGTTTAACGAGCGGCCGGCCGCAGTCGTAACGCCGTGGATATTTGAATAACGCTCCTACAAATTTACGACTATCGGCGCGGGGGGAGGAGCAAAAAAAGAGAGAGAGAGAGAGACCTCTTTCATTCGGACGGACGGCAACACCTCCGCTGGTTATACTGTCAAGGATCAATTTCCACTTAGCGAGGCAGGCGGGCTCTTCTTCTTTTCCCCGAAGCTCGTTTCCGCAAATCAGATTCTTGTTAAACGTTTCGCTCTGCTTTTTCACTTTTTGACGAGATCCGTCTGGTTTATTGCTGGCCGTTACCCGCCACTTTGAAAACTCGACGTTTTTCTCTCTTTTTAATATTTGAGGCACAGTCGATGCTTCGCTCGTACTTTGCGTCAGATGTAAGTGCGGATAAAAATATAAACGGATATTTTTGTCTCTGCGACGGATTGTAAAATTTATGTACACCGAGACGAGTGTTTGACATTAAAAAATGTAAAATTAAAGCTTTCTCTTTAAAGGCTGCTTTTGTTCTAAAATAGAAAAGATAGAGGCAAAAAACTGCTTTGTTATATTAAAAACCGTTAATTGCGTCCTTGAGCAGTAAATTTTTTGCAAGCGCAAATTTACACAGTCAGACCGGTGAAAATATCTTTGTTTATTTGCACGTCTTGAATTTTCAGTTTTTGAGAAGCTTTACTTAAATGCCTCTTGTTAATTTTGAAATAAAAACTTATCGAATAAATCTGCACTGGAAATAAATTTCTCTTATCTCAGAAACTTGCTTACTTAACCGATATTTATTTCTTAGTTTAAAGAAAATATTGGCTTGGTGCAGATCAGACCAATTATTTCTTAAATAATTTTTTTTTCTCGTGCAACTATTGCAGTAAAAATCATACGTACTTTTCTAAAAACGTAAGACAATTTAAGATTTACGTATTAGAACGTTAAATTCGAGCAAAAAACTATACGTTGCAAATATACTTGTCAATGAATTTTTCTTGCTACACATTGAAATCAATCCGTACTACAACTTCAAGTTTCGCAACAAAAGCAATTCAGCCTCAATGGAGTAATGAAGTAAATTTTCGATTTCAGGCAACAGACTTGGCGTAACAGAGACCACAAGAAAAAGGCCTCACACGATTTCCCACATAATTCGGCCGCATTAGAGGATTTTCGAAAGCGCTCGCGCGGGCGACTCGAATTTTCGACGGTCTTTGTGTCGCCGCGCGACCAGCAGAAATCCTCGGCAGAACTTGTGCCCGAGAGCCGGGGGCAAAAAAAAAGTCGATAGTTTTTGTGACGTTGCGTAGTTGTAGATTGCAGCAAGCAGGCGAGCAAGCGAGCGGGCTAACTGTACATTCCGAAGGATTCAGATTAAAGCGAGCCTTTAGATATATATACGCGGAGCTGCGGCTTAAAATTCGCCTTGGACTAAGGCATACGCGATCGAGCGAGGTCGCGGGTACATAAAGCGCGCTCGGCGAACCTGCGCAATCCTTGCACACACCGCGCGACGGCGGCCTCGGCGCGCGCGGCCAACAAGAGGAAGGCACACGGAACAGTGCAGCGGGCTCCGTGTTATAGCGGCGGAGGAGGAGGAGGAGGGCTCTCTCCTTGTCGCTTGCGCTCCCCGGGTATAAATTAATTCGATAATTAATCGTGTATCGGCTTTAATTGGGCCCTCTGTTAAGTGTCAAAGCTGGCGTAATCAGCGGCGAGGCATCTCTTTTAAGGCCCCGCGCGCTCCGGCTCGGCTCGGCGGGCCGCGCGCATTGCGCAAACTTGTTAGATCCCCGCGATAAACTCTCCCTTTGAGAGAGATTTAGCAGATCCGATGCGCGGCTCGATACCGGCCGGGCCCTCGTTATGTATACCCGAAGATGCTGCGCCGTCGCGCTTATCTCCTTATCTAACTCCTTGTGTGTACCCCCCTCTGCCTTGTGTACATACACGCGCGGAGCGCCGTGCCCCGCCGCCGGGGCCCCCGCGCATTTTTAAGCGGCTCTAGCCTGCATGCGCTATCTCCCTCGAATTTAGATTGCATTTTCCAGAAATGCTCGCGGATAAATTGAAAATAATTAGCGGCGCGCGTATACACATACATATATATACATACACGTAGACTCGTCCGCGGAGAGCACACACAGCTCTCTCGGAGCTACCGCGCTTACACACTCGGGGAGGGGGAGGCAGGGAGGGAGGGGAGGCCGGGGGGAGAGGAGGCAGTAACCCTGGAGCACGCGGAGTAATGCCACCTGGCAGGTTTTTGCCTCGCGGGGAGATGCGACATTGTTTTTGCCCCGGCGGAGCTCGCCTCGCTCCGGGGCCCCCCACTTCCGGCCGGGGCGCTCCAATCGCGGCCCGGCCGCGGCCACGCCTCCCCACCCACGCGCACCTGCGACACGCCCACCGATAAGAGGTAGCCGCCGCCGAGGGAACGCGTCCGTCGAATCGCCGCACGCACGCTCAGCCACTCCAGAGGAGCTCGGCCCTCCTCTCGCTCCTCTCTCTCTCTCTCTCTCTTCTCTCCTCTCTCTCTCTCCTCTCTCCTCTCCTCGCTCTCGGACCTTTATCAGCCGCCGCTTTCCTATTCCCTTTTGCGAGAGGCGCTGCCGCTTTGTCGCGCGCTGCGTTTCTTCCTCGAGCGGTCAACGTATTACAAACTTTTTAACAAAGCACCGCGGAGCTTCGGAAATTCAGCCGAGCTTATAGGCTCTGTAATTGCTCGGAAAATGTCTCGGGATGAGTCTGCCGAGTATCCGGCGATAAACGCCGCGGGTTAGCGGCGCTTTGCGCTCCCGAGTATTATATGCCCCGGCGACAATGATGATTTAATTACGACTGTATACCTGCGCGCCGCACAATGGGCCGACGATAGGATCTGCAATTATTATACTGTGTAATTAAACGTCGTGACGCAGCGGACGTAAACAAGCGCGAGTAGCTCCTGAATCGCCCTGGAATTCGCCGTCGTAATACGACTTTTAGTCCGAATTGTTGATCATTTTTCCATCTCTTAACCGAGATTTAAATCATGTTTATAGCCCCTTTTTTGCAGCGAGCGGCCGTTTAATTACGAGTCGCGCGCCCATATATCTTGGCTAAAATGAAAATAATAAAGCACCGCGCGGCCTTATCTCTATTTATTGTTGTTGCCCATCGAGCGACGTACCGGAGAATCGAAGCCATTTACACGTCTCTCTCGCATTTTCCTTTTTCGCGCAATTTTAACTAAAAAAAAAAAAGTATCGTCGGATTTAGCAGGATTACGCCGCGGCGGTAAGCAAAATTATGCGCGCCTTGAACTTAAGTCAGCGCCCTTCGGCAGCGAGCGAGAATAGACGGAGCCGTTCCCCTTATGTGAATGGCTTTTTTGCGAAAACTACCAAAGAAAACGTGCACTTTTACCGCGAGCGATCGTCCGAATTTGGAAACTCGTCAGTCTGGCCTCTCGGAGGACGTTCGACTTGATGTTGCGCCCCTCGATCTACCTGCCTCTTTTTTTTTGTGCTTCCTCTTATTTTTTTTAACGTTGCGAGAAACAAAGACATCGATAAGCGTTTTTTTTGCCTTATTGGTTTTGATTTAAGGCGAAATTAGTTTTTTTCTTTTTTTTTAGCAAAGATGCGATAATTTAATTTTGAAATGTTTGCGGAAAAGTCGGCGTCGCCTGAGACTTGATGAGTTTTTTGCCAGCTTTCAGATACTTTGATGTTTTATGATTTATTTTATGAATTTTTTTTCTCGCAGTTTTTAAATATACACGCGCATATTTGCATTTTTGCAATGTTAATACATTGATTTATAGTGATAGTTTTATGTAATTTTAAGCAGTTTTTATAAACGTTTAGAAACTAAGTTTAGCGAATTAGCATTCAATTAACATGTTAACGAGAAAAACTCGTTAAGTCTCTACCGACTAATTCTCACAGCTTATTAAGAAACAATACGGCTATTATTTCAATGCTGAAAATACAGTAGTACCGGAGCTTTAACGTTAACGCTGTTAACGTTAATTTACGATCCTCTCTCCATCCCGAAACTATAAGCCCGTCCTTTTTTTTTCCGCCGAGCATCCACTTATAAACCACGGCAACGAGACGAGTCGTTTTTTTCGCCCGGCGGAAAAGCGACACATCTGACTCTTGATGTAATAATCAGCCGCTTCTCGTGCGCATAAAAAAGGAGCCGCTGCTCTCCCGTCGAAACGATTTGTCCGAGTTACAGGCAGTGATTTTCCCCGCGCTCGCCTCTCCACGCGACGCGACGTCGGGAAAAAAAACGCGGCTCGAAGAGCAGGTTGTTAAAAAAGCGTCGCTCCTCGCGGGGCCCGGGGACAGATTATGCATAATTAATTAGCTTTAGGGGCAATCAAACGCCGGCCGCGACACGACAATGGCCGATGACTTACGGCGTGTCATCGTAATATCGCGGCCCGGCCCCTTCCATAATTCTCTAGCCGCGCTCTGGAGAAAGAGAGCGACGCGTATATAACGCGTCCGGTGCACGTCGTCGTCTCTCTCTCTCTCGCGCGCCTCTCCCACGTTCGTTCGCGTTCGCACACACGCGCTGTATACCGCCGCCGCTGCTACTGCCTGCTGTGGCAGCGCCCGGCCGCGGGAGAAAAAAAAATCCCGGCAAAAAAGGGTGTCAGTTCGCGAGCAAACGGCGATAATGCTCGCTTTTTACCGGGAGTTAATGAACGATCCTGTACCGATGTGCTCGCCGAGCGGAAAAGTGGTGGGACGAGACGAAGGGGAAATCGCGCGTTCGTCTAAGCCGACTGATGCCTTTGCGGCCGCCGGCGCCGCAACGATTCGCACGATGCGGTGCGGTGTGCCTGCCCGCCTGGCTTCGAACCTCCGCCGCCGCCGCCGAAGCAATAAACGACTTTTTTCTTTCGCGAGCCGATAATGCCGAATCTATGACCGCTTCTCGGACGCGGAGTGCGGCTTTTCTCGCGAAGAGAATATCCTTTAACCGGCAAAAAATAAGCCACCGCTTCTCTTCGGGCGAGTCTACCCGCCGATCGTTTTCGATGAAATTTCTTACAACTTTTTCAGCGACTCTGATTTGAAAGCTCGCGGAAGCCTCGAGCCCTTTTGCCTCCCTGCAAAAATCACTGATTGCAGACTCGGACGCGTTTGTTTACTACGCTCCAAATTGCACTCTACAATATACGAAACGTCAGCCCCACTTCGGAGAAAAGGTACAGGAAATCGGCAAAGAGATGACTTAAGACTAAGGACGCACAAGCTTGAGATAAAAAAAGAAGGTGAACCGACCTTGCTCTGAACGTAGTCGAGGGCCAGCATGCAGTCCGAGTATCCAGTCTCAGTCTTGATAGTGGTACCGCCTTGGCCGGGAGCGCTCGAGCAGAATCCAGAGCCGACGACACCAACGGGCCCGCCGAGGCCGGCTGCCGCGGCCGCGGCCACGCTCTCCCGGTACCAGGGGTACATGCCGCCCGGGATCGGTGAAATTTTCAACGAAATCTTATAGCCCTCCAGTTCCCACCTCCTCCTCCTCCTCCTTTCGCGCCGTCCTCTTATTACACTCCACCACCTGAACTCACATGCCCGCGGGCCGCGCGGCGAAAGTCATCACCATCACGAACAGATAATCCATTGTTTTCCCGAGCGACCTCTCCGACCATAAACACACTGGGGCTCGATCCGTGGCACGAGTAATACGACTGGCTCTCTCCGATCTGCTTGCCGAGCGCACGTGCGAAACGGAGCGACAGAGAGAGAGAGAGAGAGGTAGAGAGAGAGAGGAAGATAGAAAGAGAGAGAGAGAGAGAGAGAGAGAAAAAGTGTCCGCCTGCGAAGTGGGAGAGAGACGTCTCTCCGACGCTGGCCTCCTGGGCAAAAAGCTCGCGCCGCTGCCGGAAATCGTGAACCGTGGACCGCGGACGCGGTTTCTACACTGACGCGGGACTCGCGATTCGAACGAGCCTTCGGCTCGGCTCGCTCGGGCTCGGCTCGACTCGGCCAACCGCGCCGAGCTGCTCCGTCTCTGTCTGGCTGCCGCCGAGCTGCTACTACTGCTCCCGGCCCCGACGAGCGGCAGCGCGCGGCAGACAGTCGCCGCCGCCGACAAGAGAGAGAGAGAGAGACAGAGACAGAGAGACTCCGCTCTGCGCGCCGGCCGGGGAGAAAGAACAAGGCGCACGCGTGGGGAGGATTGCCCTCTGGCGCGCCTGCCCGCGGGAGAGACGAGGACGGGAGAGAGAGAGAGAGAGAGAACGAGACGGGCTGAGGCCGCGGGCACGAGGGGGTTCGCACGAGGGAGGCGAGAGAGCTGATAGCCGAGCCCGCCAACGAGCGACGACTAAAGCTGCACCGCAGGACTATTATTCTTTCCCTCTTATTTCACTTTTCAAACTAAAGACCTTATATTTCAATATTGAAAGGGCTCTGCGATCCTCGGCTTTTACGGGATACATACTTTGCTTTTGGGGTGAAAAGGGCTCGGGTCCGTCGCTGAATTAGGTTGACTGGATCGCGATAAGAAATTTTTGGTTTGCGTCGCGTACGTGCAATTTTGAAAATTTTTAACGAACGAGTGTTAAAAATCGATGTGCGGCGAAAGAGAAAATGAGACTATTGGCAGTGTGTGCACAATGCTATTTTTACAGAGTCTCCAGGACGGGGGCGATATTAAGTTAAGTAATTGCTGCGCTAACTACTCTTTTAAAAGAATAGCCACTTTCTTCGCGTTAAGCCTCTTTTCAACAAATACAAACCTTACGCGCGCTCTAAGAATTTTGCACTCTCCCACTTTTACCCATATTCCCGACGGATAAAAGCGGGCAGCTCCAACGATCAAGCGGCGCATTTTCTGTAACGAAAAACATTGGCAAATGACTGAAAGTCACGACTTACCGCAATATTGTATACGCAACAGATATTGCGGGAGTGTATTGGGCACGTGCGACCGCTGTATAAGTGTACGGCGATTCCGTTCCTTGCCGTCGGACGCCGCACCAGGCCTTTTCTCGGCTCTGCAGCACGGAGGCGCAGGTTTACGGCGAAAACTTCATTTATACCGTAAAGTAACGTTGTTTTTTTTCGTCTCTAGTCGCCACACGCCGCGCTTCTTTTTTTTCGCGGTAGGGCTCGCTATAAATTTTACACTTTCAACCCTAAACGGCCGCATGCGCTAGATGCATATCGTTCTCGCGTTAAATGTACCCCGAGGCCGTAACTTCGAAAAGTTCGCCGCGAAAGCTATTGCGAAAAAAGGCGATAGGATATTTTGCGTTGCGCTAAAATGGGCTTTTTCCAACTGAGGAGCTGTAAGGGAGTTTTGAATATTTTTTTCACGTTTTAACTCGATAATTTTTATAAAAGTTACTTAGAAAAAACTGAAGAGCGTCGTTCTTTATTTTTTTTTGCATATTGCTTTAATTCCATGACCAGGTATGAGTACTTTTAAGTTATAAAATAATAGATGCAGCAACGTTTTTTCGTTTATTTAAAATTTCGCTGACGTCACTCTTTAGTTTTATGTTTAAATCGTGAAACAGTTCTTACTTACTATCTGCAGTTTCTTACTTGTCATTTTTACTGTAAAATAAAAATTATTTTTTTCGTTTAAAATGTCGTTGACGTCACTCTTTAGTTTTATGTTTAAATGGTGAAACAGTTCTTACTTACTATCTACGGTTTCTTACTTACCATTTTTACTGTAAAATAGAAACTATTTTACGTATTTCTCACGTATTCTTACAAATTAAAACACTATTAATCCCGTATACTTAATGGAGGTGATTAATTAAGTTTAAAGATATTTGTCACTGATAAGGTCTGAAACGAAATTTTTTGTTTTCATTACTACGCTTATTGGAAAAAAATCCGTTTCACAAGCAGCAAATTAACGTCCGGAAATTCGGTTCTCGAACCCGAGGCATTGAAATTGCAGTCACAATAACTGGCAAGCCACCTGACTGGATGAGTTTTCTCTATTCGGTAAAAGCGAGCTGGGAATTAATCGCATCTGATTAGTTTTTGTTTTCAATTGTCGGTTAGTGCAGTGAAAGGATTTTACGAGAGCACGTTTTGGCTTGAGCATTATGAGCGCGCGGAAAAACAGTGCTCGCCGGCATATCAGATTGATTTTTTTTGCTCGCGTTTCTTCGATGGCGAGATTAGCTATCATTTGTCAACCGATATGTGTTTTTTAAATAAAAAAAAAAATCCCTCGTATTATAACGTTTCTGCGCGATAATTGCAATTATCCTTTTTTTGCAAGATGATCTATCTTTATTACAAAATGATTATATAGAGATGTGTGTTGTGAGGCTTCTCCTTTGCAATTATTAGTTAAAATGCGATAAAACTTGAGTTGTTTATAATTGCGCAATCGCATGAAAAAAGAGTAATGATGAAAACGATAAATAATAGGTTAAAAATTAATGTATTTGAAAATGCTACACAACGTGGCTTCAATTAGCATGCATATTTGTAATAATAGACTATTATACACTGTGTAATGTGGTTATTATAAATGCTTCACTAATTTATCCGGCAATTTTGTATAACTTTTTATGAAATTATAAAATTTTTGAGATTTTGTACTTGAATAACGTAGTTTTTTGCAATTATCTATACTCTTTATTGTTATGCATACCGATAATAAATCATTTTGATTTCTGATCAACTAATAAACTTCATGATTCAAAGTTTACTCCATTTATTTTCATTATAACCTTTACTTTTTATATAAAATTTCAAACGAATATCTCAAAAATGTTTCCGCAATCACAAAAAATGACAAATTTGGTTTTTCTAAAAATAAATTTTTCATATGCATATATTTTAAACAATACAGACACAGTAATAAACAAATATATCTTAATATAAATCTTATTACCACAAACGGTTCTCTAACAATAAAGTTTCGTTATGGACTAGTAAAAAATTTTCCCATTTACACTTTATTTTCAGCAAAACAATGCGATCATTAATCTACACAATTTTAGCAAAAAATTGTGTAATTAATTAACTAGATATTAAAAATATCGTTATTACTGTAAAGCCAACAACTAAATCAGAATGAAAGCGCACAGAATAAATTAGCATCGATAACTAATTTGAGTATACGGAGTTAAAAAAGTAATATATCTTAATGTAACGATCATCTGTTGAGATAGCAGTCTGGCGGCTCGCTTGTTAGTAAATCGAATGAAACAGCGCAAACAGCGCCATATAAAGACTTCGCGTAACGACTAGACACTTAAAAAGCGTGTCACATTATCTAAATTAGCTTGAGCGTTACATACAAAATTGAGACGTTGAATGCCGAACGTCGGCGTGTCAGACTAGTTTCTTAATTTAGAGAAAATTAACACGTTGCCATGTAAATTGCACCGCTAAAAAATTGCATCAATTACTCTATTATCCGTTAAATAATTGGTATTTCTTGAGAACTTGCTTTTTTCGAAAATGATCAGTGCGTAATTATATGTTGCTTATTTAAGTGTGCACAATAAAATGTGGTGTTAATTAAAGTCACATTTTTGCTTTGAATTTAATTACATGCAGCAATACATGAATAAAAAATGCTTAATTCAAAAAATATCAATTGTTAACTACTTTTGTTTCTAAATCGTTCTGCAGAATAATAGATCAAAGGTAGCAAAAGTGCCCATTCATTTTTATATAAAGTTACACTTATGTGAACGTATTAACTTTTTCGAACTAGTAGATTTGCTTATTTGTAAAATATTTTTAAATTTTTAGGACTTTTTCGAGTTTTTTGAATCCACGGGATTAAGTAAAAATGCATAAAAATCGACGTACACCAAACAATAAAATTTGATACTTATTTTTTCCAATCTCGCAACTCTCCATCAATTTCCAGTGAAAAAAAAAAAGAAAAACACGCAGATCTTTCAAAGTAGAAAGAGGTCAAGTTTAGCGAGACAGTAATGATTCACGAGATTCCCAAAGCAATAAATAAAATTCCCTCTCAAACGACGCTATCTCCCAGGCGAATTAATTTCTCGGCAACGGGTGTATATAAACCCGTGTGTCGATATACGAATCCCACTATCGCCGCGCTACAGGGGTGGGCTTGCACGCAGCGCATTATACTCGCCGAATCTATTACGAAGACGAATCCCCGAGAGCAGCGAGGACACCGAAGCGGCGCGGCGCGGCCTCGCAAAGAATCCAAGAATCCTCAGAATGCGAGCAACGTCGCTGGAGCGGCGACGTCGCAGAAGCGGCGAAAACCTCCGGCCATAACCACAAATCTTCAGCTTAGAGGAGCTGCGCTCGGGAGTCGGAGGTTACGGATAAGCCTCTCTCTCTCTCTCTTTCCCTCCCTCCCCACCTTTGGCCGACCTAACAAGTAGTTCGTAAGAAGCATCGTTTCGGCCGTCGTGCGGGTCTCGAGGAATGCCCTCCAGTCGCTCTCTCTCTCTCAGCCGGCGCTGACGGGAAAAACTGCGACGCGGTTTTTCGGTCAATGGGGAGAGTGAGAGCTCAGCGAGACGACGACGACGGGGGAACGCGCCGCCGAGCGGGCCGAAGTTCAAGGCCGTTCGCGAACCAGGAGCTTTTTTGTTTTGCCTGCCTGCCTGCCTTCGGGGCGACCGACAGACCGACAAACCCGTTAGGCTCTTCCTCCTTCTCTCTCTCTCTCTCCTTATGGCCCGATTTGCGCGACGGCGGCGGCGGCTCGTAGGCGCACCGCGCGACGAGAGAGAGAGAGAGAGAGAGAGAGCACAAGGCAGAGAGATAAGCGCGAAAGCGGCCCGTCAATGCGCGCTCTCTTTTTGCCCCCCTCCGAGTCTCGAGGCTTTTTCCGACCTTTTTCATTGTGCACGCTCCTGCGTTTCTTTGACGCGCGCGCGGCGCGATTTGCGCTTCGCGCGCTCGTGCCCGCGCGATGCGCCGAGAAAGTGATCGGCTTTTTCTGTGCCGCGCGCGCGGGACATTTTTTCAGGGGTAGGCCTTACGCGTCGCAGAGAGCCTCGTTCTTTGCCACGGCTTTTTCTCGCCCGGTGCTAAGCTTCGGAAATTAAGCTTTCTTAACAGGTTAATTGACTGGTATTTTTCGAGTTTCTTTGACGATTTCGGTGTTTCGGCAAGTGCACGTTTTGATACAGTGAATTGGGCAAAATGAATTTTATTAAATGTAATAATACAGGTAAATTCTTAATTTGAAGTACAAGTTGTGTAAATCAAGAAATCTTTTTCAGTGCAAACATTTTTTTAATACACAACTTAACTTTTAACAAAATTTATAGTGTTTACAGGAATACCGAAACATTGTGAATTCAATTTTGCAGTACTGAAGTAGTGGACTAAAAGATAAGTTTTAGTTAGTACTTCAATTCTGTAAGTTAAATATAAATTTTAAATTGCTTAATTACGAATAATAATTAAAATTGAACGATTGAACTTGATTTTCTTGTACGTTTCATTCTTGATAAATCTTCAGTAACAAATGTACTTCGATCAGAACTAGTACGTACTGCAACTAGCAAATATGAGTTAATTATTTAATCGAAAAGAAAATACCGTAGAAATTGTCACAATGTCATAGTGGAAGTCATAATAGATATAATAGTAGATATATAGCTAGTAGATATAATAGAACAGATCAGACGGCCTAAAAGAAGTAAGTAAGAATCAATATGATCGTAATTTTGCACGTAAAAGATGTTTTGAGGGGATTTTTAGTAGAAATCATTTAAATAAACGTAAAGTTTCTGATCATGTGTAAAAAAATAATCTCGTGACGTGTATGAGTGTTATACAACAGTAAAAAGGTTTGTAACTACAGCTTTTTATTGAATTAACTAAAGAATATTGTTTTTGATCGCATCAAATTTGAAATAAAGTGTTTAAATAATTTAAATAATGTCTAATAAAAGTATACAGACTAAATCAAATTAGTAAAATTATGTAAAATTAGTGTTTTTCAGGAGTAACAGAGCTACAATTTTTTCTAAAAAGTCAATACAAGTTTGATACCATTAATATTATATTAAAAAATTTATAAGATTTATGAGCAAAGTAAGAATTTATGAAGATTTGCAAGATGTGTGTAAGTAATTATAATTCATTTTATGTTATTTTATTTTCAAATTAAAGCTCGAGAGAGAGAGACCAAGTCAGTTTTTAAATAATTTTGTTTTATTTTTCATCTAATATGGTAAATAGTATAAATAGCTGTCGAATTTTCAGCTATTTTTTTTTTTTTAATAATACTCACTCGAGTTTACTTGTTACATATACGTTTACAGAAAGCAGAAACCTTCTCTCAAAATAGTTTCACTAAAATTATTTTTTTTTCTCAAAATCATTCCGTTTGGCATTTGCAAAGATTCCATGCTGTCGGGCAAAATTCGGCACGAGATTCGGCCACTAATTCAGTCAAGATCCACTACTTTACGGTTGAATTTCTCGTGCCGTAAACTGACCGGAGCATTACTTCTGATGGTTTTTAAACGAAACAGTCATTAATTAACTCGAAATGATAGCTTCTTATGCAAATCTTAATACTAAACGCAGTTTCCAGTCATATTTACAACCTTCATAACTTGGCAAGGTGAACGTATATTTCTTTCCGCGCGTTTGCGCACACATATCGATCACCGAGCAAAAAGGCACCTAAAATATAGCCGCCGCGAATTCATAAACATTTCTTGCCCGCGCCGGCGCACTGATTCGCTTATTAAACTTTATTCCCGAATGCGCTCCGTAATGAAATCAGCGAGTGCAGAGGCTATTTTCGGGCGACGCGAGCGGCGCGGCGCCTTTTTGCCTCCAAAGCGGCGGCGGCGATAGTTGCATCGGGGACGATGACGAGGGGATAAAAATATTGTCACTCGCCGTCGGTTTCCGCGCAAAAACCGCATCGGGCTCTCTCGCGAATATCTGCCGTTACGAGCGGCGCACGAAATCCATTAACGTTCCTGTTTTTTGGTCCCCCCCCCCGCTCCCCCGCGCGCGACTAAAAGACCCGCGACGACCGATGAATTTCGCGGGGAAAAAATGATGACGCTCTTGTTGCGCTCTGATTTTCTTACGCTCCGAGGAAAACTTTCGACCATTAACCCTGACCTGCCTCGAGAGGCTGATTTCATTCTGTCGCGCTGCGGAGCTTTGTCGAGTATCTACTGTTCCGTATATCGAAGTGCAAATGCGTTTTCTCCAATGGTTATTGACAGACGCCGAATATTGTGCTGCCGCTTTTCGAAATAAAGGACTCCATTTTTTTTTTTCGAAACTCTTGAATTACGTTCAAGAAAATCTCAAGAGCTGTTTAGTAAATTTTCATGCTTGAAAATTGCTTGGCTCGTTAAAAAAATTCAAAAGCTTCTCCTCGACTTAAATATGTTTTTGAGAGCTTATCTTTGAAGTAAAGAACTTAAATTTGCAAAAATTATAATTGACTCTTCCAAAGACAGAGCTTTGAATAAACCGAAAGATTCTCAATCCTGAAATTATAGAAATTCTCCCAACAAAATATTACAGAAAACATCGAAGGAAGCGCCGATCCGATCAAAGCTTCGCGCAGCGATTATATTCCTCATCCTCGGCTTGTACTTCTTAGCCAGGCCCAGGCATCCCAACAATTGCATACTCGCGATTCCATCGAATTCCTCGGAGCCCCGGCTTTGTCCATCTCGCCTGGCATCGCCACGGCAAAATGAGCAGAGCGCTCGCTCTCTGCACATAAGTAAAATCCCCGGGCAACCAATTACGGAGATATTCCGCGCGGCGATGCAAAACTGGACTGATGGCCAGTCGGAGCCCCGCCAGTCGGCTCCGCGGACGCGGCGCTCTCTCGGTGCATCCTCTCGCCTCGCGCGTCTACTCCATAAATCGTGCAATCAAAAAGGGCGAAGCGAGCGCGCGCGCGCGCGCGCATTCGACTCGCGCGTCTCTCGCTATCGATTATATCCCCCGCGCAGAAGAAGAAGAAGCCTTCGCAAAAATTCGCCGGCCGCATTTCGCCAAAACAGAAAGACTCCTCTCGACCGGAGCGAGCTGCCGAGGAGCTCGGCGGAGCGCGAGGCGGCGGCGGCGGCGGCGAAGGTTCCTTTTTCGATTGGATGCTTCCTTTTGGATTCGTTACTCATTTATCTCCGTCTACCCTGTTTCGCTTTTGTTTTGCCATTTCTTACTGGTCCTGGCAATCCTCTCCGCCTCTCTCTCTCTCTCTCTCTCCTCGGCTTTTCTTATTTTCTTCGGATCCTCTTCTTCATCTCCTTCCCTCCTCCCTGCGCCGGCCGCCGCCCCTCTCTCTCTCTCTCTCTTTTTCCTTGTCACTTGCTTTCTACGTCCTCCTCTCCTTTTTTCCGTCTTTCTCTCTCCTTGCTCTCTGTGCACCGCGAGCGCGCGCGCGGCGAGAGCACCAACATGGCCGACTCGCGCGATTGACGCTTCGGCGTCCTATAAGCGAAGCGGGCAGGCCAGTCGCGGCCGTCTCTCTCCGGCGATCCGCGGCCGAAGGATGCGCACGAGCGCGCCTCGTTTCTTGCGACGACCTGCCGAGCGAGCCAATGTCTCTCTGCTTTTAAACGGATATAATAATAAATAAAGGGAACGCCGCCGCCGCCGCCGCCGCGGGGAGAGGCAATTGCACCGTCCAGGCGTGTATACGCCGACGCGTAAAGCAGCATCGACGCCGAAGCTCCAATCCCGCGAGTGGACCGCGGAGCGAGGAGATATGGCTGCAACGTTTCCATGGCTACGCATTATGCAGAGTCCCTTTTTTCTTTCTCTCGATCGGTTATTGATGAAAGTGCGCGCGGGGCCAGTTTCGTACGTCGGCGCGGATATTTTATAATAACTCGCGCGGAGCCGTGGAATTTTTATCGAGATTTACATTCCGCTAAACGAGCTGTATACAACGTAATACGCGAGCGCAGTCCTTGATTGCCTCTCGCCGCGATGATGAGCTGCGCAATTTTTTCTCGAATTCTTGAGAGAGAGAGAGAGAGAGAGAGAGAGAGAGAGAGAGAGAGAGAGAGAAATATGCAATAATGCACCAGCTTTGAGAAAAATTTCATATACGCCGTTTCAAAGCAGTATTATATACCGAGAACTGGCATAATGGCTCGAGATATAAAAGGGATATATCATTATGTCAAAGCAGATTCTAAGATACATTTTCCCCAGGAACAATTTGACGTTGAGTTTTTCTCCATCTTCCGTGTCTACAATACCTTCATTTATCCTTCAGCGCTCACCGCATCAGATTAAAACTCGCGCACTGCAGCCACAGTCTGGGATATTTTTTTCATCGGCAAGGGGGGAAGGGGGGGAGGCTCTAAATACGGTAACTCTCCCGGTAGCTGCGTGCACGCATGTACACAGCTTTTTTTTTTCTCTCTCTCTCTCTCCCGCTCCTTTTTATTTCAATTACTTTGCCGTGCTCCGCGCGCGAGCCTCTCCTTTCATTAATTCTTTTTCATTAACTTTTATTCCGCGCAGCTTTTGTTGCCCGCTGCCACTGTTTTCTACCTTCGTTTTATTTATTTTTTTTTTTTCGAGAGTAACATATTTTTTATTCCACTTTCGAGTGACGATATACGCGATTAATTCGCGCGGACTGAACTTTTTTTTAATTAAAAAAAGTAAATGCACTCTGCTCCTCGCCGAAAATTGAAAATAGCAAACGAATTCCGCGGCTCGAATCGTTAATTAAGCAGAGCACTATTCGAAGGCGCGACGTAATCAAGGAAAACATCAGGTTTTTTGCTCGGAGCTTCTGCTTAGACGACTCTCGCGCGCCGTAGAATAAGCAAGCGGGGAGAGAGGCGGCGAGGAAACGGCGGCCGGGGTTCCGGAAAATTCTGCTGCATCCGAGACGGCACCGGAGGATGTATATAGGTATACACAGAGGAGGGAGGTATAGGAGAAGAGGGCGTCGACTCTCGACGGCCTCTCGCAGCCATGCGCGCAACAGCTAATTCCAGAGCCGTCTTTCTCCCTCCGGGCCGCCCGGAGCCCCGCGCGCCAACCTCTCTCTCTCTCTCTCTCGCCCCGGAGGAGCTTGCAGCGCTAAATCTCGATCCTCCCGCGGATAATGCCGCGTTCCATTCCGTGCCGGGCATTTGCATGCTCAAGAGGAGAGCCATTGACCAGCCCCCTTTTTCCGGGAAACAGGGGCTTGAAGGCGGCTCGTAATGGACCGTTATGGGGTGGTATTTCGTGGGTTTATCGGTGCTTGGCTGGCTTGTAGTACAAGTCACTCGTTCTTGATGCCGATTGTTCGGTTGATCGCTGTTTTGAAATAGAAATTGGGCCGAGATTCGAGACAATTTTAACGAGGTATGAGACGCTAGTTTTTTCCAGTGGTTTAGGAACACTGGAATCGAATAAAAATACATAGGGAGTCTGCACGTTATAGTGATTATAATTTAAACTTTTTAACTTAATAACGTTATTGTTGTAATAATTTAAGTAGAGTCCACTTGGTAGATCGAGCTTTGTTGAATTTAATTGATTAAAGTCAATTTGATTTTTATGTAATTGTTAATTTCATATATAATATTTGCATAAGGTAAAGCGGGGGAAGATGCCAGCTTGGGGAAGACGCCACAACGCAAGATTTTCTTTATAAACAAATAGCAAGAAGTGCTTGATAGATTTGTATATTATGATTTTCTTATTCAGTCGCCTAAATACTTCAGGATTTTAGCATCATTATCATCAGTTTCCTTTCGGGCAGCGTCGAAGCTAGTAGCTCTCGATCTAAAATTTGCAACAAATGGAAACATCATTCTTCAAGTTTTGGTTTGTAATATCGTTAAAAAAAAGACGCTAATTAGATAATTTAATAAATTTTAATAAAACACCACCATTAAAAGGTAAGAAAATATTTTTTTTTAGATTAAATTCATTTTTTTATTTTACAGTCAATTGGGGGGAAAATGCCACAAAAAATGGCGGGGTAAGATGCCACCGATACTTATTATTTTTTTGTTAAAAAACAATTAAAAGTATTTATTGAGAGAAAAAAATAATTATTCTAATTATATTTTTAAGTTTAATATAAGTTAAATCTTGTTTGTGAGTATGTGGCATCTTCCCCATCAGTATGGGAAAAATGCCACTTTCACGTCATAAATTTCAATTATTATTAATTATCAATTGATGGAATTTTTTTCAAAGAATTGTTATGTATTTATTAGTTTATTGTGTTCTTTGTATATTTCAGTTATAAAAATGTTATTTTATTAATTTTTGAAATATTTTTTCACTTTTTTTCTTAAGTATGGCATCCACCCCCGCTTTACCTTATTTAAAATTTAGATGAAAAATTGGGATAAGAATCTAGAATAAATGTGAGGTTTCAAAATATTGTTTTGAAACATTTGCAATGATTTTTTATCGAATGATTGAAAGTTTGGAAACGAAAATTAAAAAGTTATCGAATGAGCTTTTAATTGAAGTTATTTCTATTTGGTATATACACAAAATTGGTATACAGGAAATAAATGGTTATATGGAGAAATACTGATGAAAGAAGAGATATTTAAACCTAAATCTCCATGTGCTTTTGTACAATATTTATATACACTTTAATCACATTACTTTCTTAGTAGATGTGGCAAGACAAATTTTAAAAAAAAAAAAAAAAAAAAAAAAACCAAAAAAAAACGAAGCAGCGATAACAACAGTTCCAAAAAAGAAAAGCCAGCTCTCTGCGAGACGTCCTCCGAGCACAAGGAAAAGGAAAAGGAAGCAAAGAAAAGCGGGCAGAAAAGTGCGAGAAAGCGAAAGGTTAGTCCGCTTTAATTCGTCCGGGCTCTCTCTCCGCGCAAGAATAAGACACAGGCACATCTCGCGACACCTACGCGCTCAGCGCGAGAGGCGCTTCGGATCCTCCGGCGGCGGCGGCTACGGCGGCTCCGGCGCGGCCGCTCATTCGATCCGCTCAGCTCGGCTCGGAGGCGTGCACCCTCCGGCCTCCGATTGGCTGCCCGGCGCGCTCTTCTGGCGCCTCCCACCGCAGGCGCACCTCCGCAAAAAAGGCCCTCGCCGAGAGACGAGAGGAAAACAAAAGCGAGACGGAGAGCGCGAGAGAGAGAGAGAGAGATCGCGAGCGCACCGCGGTTTGGCAACCCCGCCCGCCCCGTGTAGCTGCCTGGCAGAAAGAGAAAGGGCTCGTACGTGTGGAGACGCCATGCCACTTGGCAAAGACCCCACCTACGAGAGAGAGAAAGAGAGAGAGGCTCTCTTTTGCCTTTTTTTCCGCCCGCTTATCGAGGGTATTGTTCCAGGCCGAGGCGCCAACGGGAGGTAGATGCACCCGCGACGATATACCTGGGCCGCGCGCAAAGATACCCCCCCGAGCTCCGGTATCGCCTTCCCCCGCGGATATCGCAAGCACGCGCCTCCGCATTTGTTGCTCGCGCGTGCAGGGCTTCGAGCAGAGATATAGCCTCCTTTGCAGCTGCCGCTCTAATTACCCCGCCCCCTCACCCCTTTATTGTACATACTTCTTCGCTGACCCGGCAAAGGGAATTTTTATCGTTTTATCCAATTGTTTAATCTCTCGCCAATTGGAGGCTGCCTCCTCGCTCGGAAAGCGCGCGGAGCTTGTTTACTGCACCTATTACCCGAGGAGAGATGAATCTGCAAAGCTTTCGTCCGTAAAGAGAAGCGGGAATGTCGCGCTTTGTGTAAGAAAAATTATAACTTTTATTAACAACCAAGCAATACCTGCAAAAGTTATCTTGATAATTACATCGGGTAAAATCGTCGTAATCGAGCGAACGCCTGAAATTTCATCGTCGGAAAGATGGTTCGCCGAGCGTTTTTGCCCCGAGATCTATATATACTCTTGCCTATCGGATGTTCGCGATAACTGTACTAAATAAAATACCTTGACATACTATGGGGGCGAGGAAAAAAAGTCGATCGGATTCGCGTAAAAAGGAGGAATGTCGTAATAAAATTGGCGAAAGAAAGTCCAACCTGGAGTGCACCGTAAAATTCGCGGAGGAAGTCGGCGAGCTTTTTCTGCGCCGAAGTCGTTCCGGTCGAACAAACGTACGACTGCCGATTGCTCGATATCAGAAACGGCCGCGTCAAGAGAGGATAGATCCTCGATCGCGTCGAATCGAAAACTAATTACGCGCCTCCTCCTCCTCCTCCTGCTTATACGCATAGGCCGGGAGCGCGGAGAATAAAAGATCATCGGCGGCGATCTCGGGGCTGAGAATTGGATTTCCGCGTCCGCGAAATGGGGCCCTGGACGAGAGCGTGACTGGCCCGACCATTGCGTGCGCCTCCCGGCGCAGGCGAGAAAAACTAAGGTAGCCGGATGATGTCCGAGGAGGAAGCGGATCGTGCGCCGAGAGCGACAATTCTCTCTATTACACGGCTGATAAAAAGCGCGACGACCGCAACTCGGAGCCGGAGGATGGATGCTGGTGCGCGCATCGGGCACCGTTACTGGCCTAAGCAGTATGACGCTCTGCGGCCAAAGCCAAGACCTTGAGTTTCTTTCGGCTGGCGTTTGCGACTGTGCCAGGATGGGACAGGGTTGGAAAGATGACTAAATTTTGGGCGGGTATTTCTTTTATTTTGGATAAAGGGTGGAAGGAGTTCGAGGACTGTACAAGGGTTGCTGGTAAATAGCGCGGTAGTGGTATGGAACAAGATGTACAACAAATCCAAGGATAATTAAAATGTCTTTAACCCTTTCAGAACTGAATTAAATATAGCCGTGATATATCACTTTTTTAAGTATATTTTCACTTGTTATGGTCTAAATAT
>UCOM01001231.1:0-46213 GCA_900474385.1 Ormyrus pomaceus
CTTCGGCTCGGGTGTCAATTTACACGCGCTATGAGCTTACCAATACTTTACCTCCCTAGGTGCGTAATATACTATTTTTCGACTTTAATATTTACTATTCAAATAGTAAAAATCTTTTTTTTTCTCATATCTCAAGTTACGATACAGAATAGTAATTTTTACTCCTTTTTTTCTCTCAGTGTATAAATGGTATAAAAATGGAATTATATAAAGATAGTCTAAATTTTCTTGATTGTTAAAATCGTACATTTTAAGGTTTTCTTGAATATCGCTTCCAAAAGTGCCAAGGTTTCAATTTTTATTTATTTTACACTCAATTATTAGGCTCATTTCATTCGTTTAAATATTTTCTATCGATTCACTAGCATCAAAATCGGAAAAGAGCTTTTTGTTAAATGTTATTAACAAATGAAGTGTTCCCTAATCGAGTGTAAAATAACAAAATTTACGATTTTAAAAATCGAGAAAACTTAGACTATTTTTATATAATTCCATTTTTATACCATTTATAGTGTTCAGTTAAGTCTCTTTTATGCATTTAATAAGCAAAAGTTCATATAAACATTTAAATATAGTTATTACTAATGATTTACATCTCGATTGACTTTTTATTCAAACTGATGTATAGACCATACAACCTTAAACGAATCTTCTTTGCTAATTCTGTTCAGTAATTATTGAGTTGTCAGTCATCGGCAAACATGGTATCAGTAGGTGATAGTATTACAATTGCTGGCACAATCTGGATGTATGTGACAAGATGAATTATTGCTATCAATTATGCCATGCTGGGACGTGTAGCTTGCATTCTGACATAAAAGATATAAATTTTAATCTGTTCGATGTTAATTCACGTGTAGCACATCTTTATTAAGATAATCTAAGACTTATTGCTACAGTACTAAAAAATACATTTACATACTTTTACATACTTTTCATTACAGAAAAGTATTATTTATGTAAAATTTCTGCAAATGAAGATTTACTGCCTTTTGAAGATCGTTCGCAGTTTTAGCAGGTACTACGTTTCTCTTTCATCGTTTGGTTTCCATTTTAAAACTGACACAGGTGATAAAGAGAGTGAGAGGAGCATCGAGTTTTGCGGTAAACACTTTAAAGCAATCGTTCGCTTTATGTGGCAAAAACGATGAAACGATTTTCATGTTGCTATTTATAGCAGAATGGATGTCGGTTTCCTCGATTGTCGTTCGCTTTTTTTGTTTATTCGAGACTTTACACTTGACAGCTTAAATGCATTAAATACAATCAGAAAATTATGTGTTAAAATTTATTATAATTTTAGTAAAATTTACTATAATTCACATTAAAATATATGTATCCTTCCATTACATTAAAAATTGTTGTTACACAGTAAAATTTTTTATTTAATGTAGTGATTTCCTTATTAAAAAATGGCAATTTTTAAGTTTCATAAATTAACCGAAAACATCAATAAAAAAAAGATTGAGAGATCTTTTCTACTTCTCACTGTCGTTTTTTTTTCTTATACCTTACTGAAACTTTTTAAGGGGATTAACGGGATTTATTTTTATGGTTCGCTCGCTGTGTTGCAGCGCTAACAATTGATAAAATTCTACGTCTTAACACTACAACCTAATTTCGCAAGTTTATTTTAATACGTGCAAGTACGCTTCGAATGTGATACATATTTTGATTCTTAGTAACCAAGATAAAAATCGGTCGCTTGCGAGAGTCGCGCATACGCCATCTATGGACAAAATTAGGAATTCTTGAACACTTAAAATACAATAAATAACTCAATCTAATCTGACTTAACATTAATAGGTTTAAATTAATAGTTGATACAAACCTATTAAAATAATAATTTCTGAATAGTGACACTTTTTACTTTTCATTCCTTATAATTGGAATGTTTAAAGTTATAGAAACTCTTTCTTTACCAAAAAATTATACTTGCGAAAGAATTAAGACATAGACTATACCTGATAAAGGAAATATTAACTTTCACTTTTAGAACCAAGATTAAAAATTTGAATCCCCGTACTAGAAAATGTTGCAACATATGTTTACAAGTAATCGCAGGCATCGATTCGCATCATCGGAGTATGAAACCTAAAGCTTTTGTTTACCGCGGATGCAGAATAATTCCGCGATTACGGCGCCATTAAATATTGCATACTAGTTAAGCCAAAAAAGAAATAAAGCGCGCAAAAGCCTTTCGTAACAAGGTAGCGCCGGAAACAACAAACCCGGTGAATAATCCCGCAGCGGAACGCATACAAATTGCCCTCCTCCCCTCCTCTTTCTCTTCTCTTCGACTTGGCTAGTAACAGCGGCAGCAACAGCCGTCGCAACATCCTTGGAGGAGAACCGCGGATTTACCGAAATAGTTCGCACGCAGACAAGCTTGCATACACCGCCACAAACGCAGGGCTAATCGCGCGCCAAGTGTAATTCTTAACAGAGCCGGAACTCCCGAATGAAAGTTTCGGAATGAAAAATGCGAGAAGCATTAATAGCCGAGCGGCCCCTTTTTCCTGCGAAGCCATATTGAAACAACAAAGTGTTAACGAGCGGAAACGAGATAACGGGGGCATTCGCTCGTAACGAGAATTTAAAAGGGGAAACGCGAGATGAGATTCGAGGGTAGGAGGAGGAGGGGGAGGGGGATGTTCTCGATATCCTTTTCGACTTGGCGTTTTATACACTTCGCTCGCCATTCGCTTCCCGCCATTATGAATGTGAGAAAGCCGCGTAGACGCTGCGAGCTGCACTGCTCCCGTCTGTTTTCGGAACAATGAATAATTGAAGCCGATGGTTCGCCGAGCCTGAATCTTGCTTGATCTATATTTCACTTTCCCCCGATTTCTCTTTCTCGAACGAAGTCTCTTTCCTTTGGCAATTCCGAGCTTGGAAATTATATTTATTTTCTTAGCTTAACAAATACGTTTACATCTTACTTTAGAATATTTACAGTCTCTAGAATGTTTACATGTTTTTAGAAAAAATTAATGAGAAATACGCCGTACTTTCACAAAGTGATTGAATTTTTGTTCAATTTTAAAAACTTGGATCTCTGAATTGAAAGTAAATAAAGAAAAAATGAACGATTCTCTACGAAGTTCTTTCGTTTGAAAAAAATGTATTGAAAATTTCGAAAACCAATTTTTGAAACGTGGCTCTTTTATCAAAAAACTAATTTCACCTCTGTTTAAATCGTATAGTTTTTTTTAGAAAAAAAAACGAGCTTTTTCCAAGAAACAAATGGTTAAATAAAGCTTTTAGGTGATTGATTTCCTAAAAGTCGTGTTTTTTCCTGACAAAAGCTTTTAATATACTCTACTCAAGTAAATATCCATATTTAACAGTTTTATTTGAAAGCTCCTTTCCCTGATTTCGTCAATTTATATAATAAGCATCCAGCCTTTTTTCTTGAAAGATAGCTTTTGTAATTCCAGAGTATAGTTTTTCTGTAAAGATGTCATCTATATCTAGTCAAGAATAATTAACGTAAATTCTTGAAAGAGGCAGCGCCTGAGTGCGACGTCCTTCAAGCCGATAAGTTGTAAATGCTTGTTTTTCACGG
Source organism: Ormyrus pomaceus (assembly GCA_900474385.1). Lineage (NCBI taxonomy): Eukaryota > Metazoa > Arthropoda > Insecta > Hymenoptera > Ormyridae > Ormyrus > Ormyrus pomaceus. The sequence goes on from UCOM01001231.1 coordinate 3,569, forward strand.
GCAAAGCAGACCGGCAATCCTCGCCGCAGAGGAAAAAGAAAGCGAGCCAGGAGTATAAAGCTTTCGTCGGAAGGATAATCAACTGTTGCACTTCCGGCCGGAGCGCCGTCCGATACGGAGCGGAAGGCGAGGGTGAGAGAGCTCCGCTCCTCCAGCGTCGCGCGCCCCTCCCAGCGAAGTAGCCTCCATCGGCGCGTTTAACGGCCCTCTCCTCTCCCCTCCACTCGCCCCCTCCCCCCCTTCCCGCGCGCCCGGCGAAACTTAACTACCGCGGCGCGTTTGCTCAGACGCGGCAAAGGAAAACTCGCTCTCTCCGCGTCTGTGTTTTCGCGATGGGTTTTCACGCGCCACGGCAAACATGCGAGCGAGAAAGAAAGGAAAATATACTCCAGCACCGATGCTCGGAGAAAGCTGCTTTTCCCACTCTTTCTTCGGCTAGCTCAGACAACTTTTCTTTCCGCTCCTCCTGCTTGCGGCCCTCCAGCGGCGCTCTGCACTCCCGTACAGCTACCCACGAGCGAACTAACGACTCGAGGCTAGACGATGCGAGCCCGGAAGTGTGGGAGGTATTTACTAGAAATTCGTACGGAGGATCGGCCGAGCGGGAATGGGACGTTTGCTCTTACAAAGATTAACTTTCGAAATATTGTGCCCTTTGTAAATAGCGGGGTGCTTGGAGCTTCTTTGCCAAATTCGATGGAAGCCGAGAGAGTTCTTTTTCGGATTCGCAAGGTATTATGAAAACGTAAGTTGCATCTCCACCGACAGGGTCGATAGTTAAAAAAAAATTTTTATTCATTTATAGTGTTAAATGAATTTACTTTTTAATTTTCTTAACAAGTCAATTAATAATTTCCCCTTTTATTTTTTGTGCACATAACGATTACGTTAAGGTAAGGTAAACCTGTATCCAATAGCCACGAGTAACATTTATTTACAGTACTTATCTCTCAGCGCTCGGAGCTTCCGCTTTTCTTGGCCAGGAGAGAGCTCCATTCCGTTTTGATAGACTTACGTATCCCTTCCCTTTCTTTTCCTTCCCTCCCGCTCGTTTCTCCCATTACCAAGTCTGACTCCGTAGTTATCCTCGGGAGAGCGATCGGCTCTCGTCTCGGCGTTTTCTTTATTCTACGTCGCGATAAAAGTCGTTGGAATCGCTGCTTTATTTAGCAAAGAATCACAAGGATCTCGCTGAATGTGGGTTTGTGTACAAGAGCGCTCGTTTGTCCTTCCCTTTTTTTTTAAGTATTTGGCCAAGCCAGCGGGGCAAATTCAGCGGTAGAGTTTGTCAATAACGGGGGACAGCTCTGTTGATTTTGTTTTCGAGGCTGGCGGAAACAAGGGCCCGGGACCTTCCTAACCTTTCCGAGCCGACCGTTGCTTTTAATTTGCCAGCTTTTTAGGCTCGTCTTTTCTCCTTGAGGTTTCATTTACGCGGAGAGTCTAATGTATTCGCAAACACCTTCGAGAAGCCCGTTACTTTGACGTCATTTGTTTGATTTGCAAGACCTTGCCGCCTACGAGATTTCAAGTGGAGCAATAAGAATTGAGATTTATTCAAGATGAGTTGAAAATTTATTAGATTGAACTTGTTAGTTTGTAAACATAATTTAATATATTTATTAGACACTAAGATAAAATATTTTACAAAATCTCTTTATACATTTATTAACCCTTTTTAAACTAAATGCTAATTTTCCTTGAATTTCAAGTTATAATTTCTGGCTTCGGCTATATAAATTAGTAAATTTGCTGAATTTCCAAAGGCCCAATAATTAAACTACGAATTATCTGATGCATAAATGATATTGTAATATCGTTTGACAAAATAACAATTATCGCCGCTGTTTCACGAAATACCGAAATTCTAGTCAATAATACAATTCAGTATACCGCCGTGACACGCTTTGCCAACTAAGAATTCTGACATTTAATTTTGTTTATTTAATTTAGCATTGAAATTACACGCCTCATTAACGGAGCATATATCCGGCGCATAAATCGCCCGCAATTGAAAATTGCGGCGCCTTTCATCTTGGCAGAGATAAAAACGACACTTTCCAATTTTTCAGCCTCGCTCCATAAATCTTCGAAGCAGATGCAGCGGCGCTGCAAAGTACACGAGTACAGAGGCGCGCTGCGCCCACTGAATGATTAAACCGGCCAGTCGCACTCGTCAGCGTCATTCATTGCCGCGGCAAAGAGAAGAATAAAAAAAAAAAAAAAACCGCACACAGCTCGTCGAGCATTCAAGCGCGGTTTTTCCGCTAAAACAGAGCCGGCAAAGCTGAAACAAAACAGCTGAGGAGCAACGAATAATGTGCGAATCAAAGTTCGCGCAATACCACGTGCCACATCAATTTTCGATGGCTCGGCTCGGCCGGTTATTCGATTTGAAACTTTAATATTTGCATTCCGCGTTCGCGTTATCGGGAAAGCGAGAGGGGATAGCTGCAGCTCTTGTGTACACGCATACACACACATACACCTACACACACCCACACCCGCATAGACGAGAATCACGTTCTTCTTCTTCGGCCGACATAATCCACGGCTTGGTGTGTATATATATATGTGTATGGAGCAGACATCTCGGCCTATCCCGGCGATAAATCACACCGAGGCGGCACGATCGCAATAAGAAAGTCTGAGCTCGCGACGAGTGTTGAGAACGTCATCCCCGGGCGCGCGATTCTGAACATGCCTAATGGTTATTTATGTTTCTGCGAGAATTCCGCGCTGGAGGGGGAGCAAGTGATGCGAGCCAATATGCAGTCAGACGTGCGCAACTGGCGGATACGCGGGTTGCATCGACCGGCCGCCGACGCTGCTGCGCGGATGCCGTATTAATCTTTTACGCGTTTGTTTGTCTTTGCTTTTCATCTACTCGCAAGGAGTTTTTCATAGAGGGGGAGGCGCGGCCGTTTGGGGTTTTGTTTGCTCCGCTTCTTGTTTTGTTAAATATTTTGCGGGAGAGAGGAGGTCGGCGCCGCGCGGTGAATTGATTTGATAAATTGTTGAATGTATTTTAAGATGCTCCAGAATATTACTATTTAAAGATGTGTAGGTTTTCAGTTTGCTCTTTATTTCCGTGTACTGTAGCCGTGATATTAATAGGAAGATTTAGGAAAAAAAGGCAGATCACGAAAATTCGCCAATATTTCATATCTTTTTGGTTGTAAAATCTTTTATAAATAAATAACTAGATTTTTCCTACAATTAACTAGATTTTTCTAAATATCCCCATATATTTTTTGTAGAATTTTTTCATTAGAGAGTGAAATACTACAGTCTGAATTATATATAGCTCCCGGAATTCTCCCCTCGTAGTCTCTCTTTATAAGTTTCATACGGTAGCACACGTGCGAAAGAGACGGAATAATAATATAACTAGGCGGCGTGTCGCAATACTCCGCAACGACTTCCCCTTAACGCCTTTAGATTAGTCTTTTAGAGTTAACTGAATTTTAGCCAGCTTTCCGTGCAATTACACGGCTTTTAACGAGAAGTTCCGGCAAAAAATCAGGACTGAATTCGGCGGGGAATCTGAAACCTGTTGCAATTTTCAGTCGTTGCACAGAACGATTTGATTTTAATTTTTTGGCGTATAAAGCTAATTTTAACCGGTCATCGATTATCGACGATGCTTTTACGGCCGACGAGAAGCAGAAGACTTAAATGTCACTCCAGAGAATTTAAAGGCCAACAGCTATTGTTCTAACGACAGGATGTAAGCGAATAGGAAGACAGAGAGGCAGGGAAGCAAAGACAGGTAGTGAAAGAGTAGACAGGAGATGCGCATCGATCGAGTCTTCTACTGTAGGATTTACCGACGTCGTGCTGCGTGCGAAGAGCTACGATGTGGCGAAGAAGAGCCATAAAATGCTTGACCTTCTGACCCTCGTCCATTAAACGTTTACGAGTAAACTGCGACTAAGACGAGCGAAGGTCTATGAGGCTGTTCATCTTCCTCCTTGAAGGCAAAAAATGAAAATTTTGATTCTTATAAAACGGCGATCGCCTCCAAATTGGGCCTGATGAACTTTCTCTCTAGCGAACCAAAGCAGGTACAGAGTCAGACAGTATATTCTTGTACTTGCTGGATACGTGATATAGGTTAAACCGTGAATTTATTTCCAAAATAAAGCAAGAAATTGATATATATGGGGCTTCGGTATAATTTATACGATAAGTAATTGCTACGTTATGATGACATTTTATCGTTCCAAAATTAGAATGAACAGTTTCATAATATTTATCGTATATTTATAGTTTCCATAATATTATTGTTTGATTTAGCCTCGCTTTTATTTATTAAAATAAACAAATTATAAAGACGCTTTTTTAAAAAAAAAATTCTACAAAGAAAGCTTTTATAGATTCTTCAACACTCTACTAAATTGAGGAGTGTAAATAAAAATTAAACATTTTACGAACTGCAGTTCGCTTACATTATTGTAAAAGTCATTTTTAATTTCAAAATGGTCATATCCGCGAGTAATGAAAAACTAATTAATACAATAAAAGTCAGATCACAAATTGCACGTAACTATAAAATGATTTTACGACTCGGCCCTTTTGAAACAGAAAAAGCCATTAACTCCCTTACCCGGCCGTATAAAGTTTCGCTAAAACCAGCAAGCGTGAATTTCTGCTCTAGCAATCGTTAATCGAGATGATAGCACGAACGAGCAATTCATGCGAATCTTTTAGAAAACGCGAATTATACAAATCCGAAACACACCCCGACGGCCTCGCAATTATAATACCGGACGGGCCGTTAAAGCTCCTCGGCTTTTCGTTCAACTAAAAGAAGGAGGAATTCGGGCGCGGAAAAGAAAATCGCCTAAGGTTGGCTGACCTCACTCGTCAATTATTCAACGTAGGAGCAGATAAATCGACAAGGGGTGGAGAGGAGGGCCTTTAAAGTTTGATTTCACGTGCTTCCTCGGGAGCACGTAGAGGGAGAGAGAGAGAGAGAGAGAGAGAAAGCGTCTGTCGAGTCGCATGTTGGACCGGAGGAAGCAGGAGGAGGAGGAGGAGGAGGAACGGAAGGCCGAAGCGAGAGCAAACAGCGGTGATCGATTTGAACTCAGATCTCTGTAATCAAGCGGCCAGACGTGCAGCTTCGTTTGATGCCGCTTTATTCCCGGAAGGAAGAGGGAACGAGGGGGTAGAAAAAACAGGGAAAAAGAAGCAGAGCCGAACGAGCTGCAGCACGACGTCGAACGCACTTTAGCAATAGCTTTCCCACAAAGGAACACATCGGCCGTCTCTCTCTCTCTCTCCCTCCTCTCGTCGGAGCCGAGCTTTATCCGCGAATGCTCTGTACGGCGAGCGAGGCGAAATTAAGTCGGGAATTAAAAGGGGAGTCATCCTCGAGGCTGCTATTAAGATTAAATTCCTGCGACTGCGTATCCCGAGCTGATGGGAATAAGAAGCACTGCTTGTTTTCGAGCTTTTTTTCGCCTTCTTTCGGCGTCTTATCGTCTTTGCAGCTTTTTTTTTTATTCATTGCTAAAGTAATCGCACGGGGGAAGTATGACTCTGAAATAGACTTTTCCATTTAATATACTGCATTTTCGTGAAGTCATGATTGTCGTTCTTGCGAGCTTTAGTATTTTAGTTTTTGTAAAAGTAAATATTGTAACGAGTATTTAAATATGCTAATGTTTGAAATTAAAAAGGGTTTAATTAAATAATTACTAAATAATTTGAATCTGTAATTGAATAAATTTATGAATGCGCTTATGCTTCACTAAACATGCATCGTTATTTGCTATGTAAATGAATGCGAAATTAAAAACCTTTATGATGCATTTATGTATAAAACGCAAGAAAACCAAGGAAATGATATTAAGGTTGGCGAGATAATATGCAGATAAATAGATGGAAACCTTGTTTGCTCTCACAACATGGATATACAGATATATAAAGCTGGTTATTTTAATTGAAATTTTCTCACTTTTTCACAAAAAATTCAATTTTTTTAACTTTTCATTTGGTGACGCTGAATAACGTAAAATTTGGTCGAACTGCTATTGATAAGAATGATGGTATGAGCGAAACGCGACAACGGATATCGATTCTATGAAATATTTTTGCTTGTTTTCATTTTTCATTTATCTCTTTATAAATACGACAGTATAAAATGCGCATATGTAAAAGAATACTACTTTATGGATTCGTATTCACGAAATTATTTATTTGGGCATTTATATAAAGCGTACGTATTAAAGAATATTAATATAAAGACAATGAAACAAGCAAATATAAATAATGAAAGAAAATACAATTTGGATTCTATAAAGTTCAATTCTTCTCTTCGCAGATGTTCGACACTCAAAGAAATGTAATTACGAAAAGTAGAGCACAAACGAAGAGGATAAGGAACTTATAAATACATAGTGTCCATATCGGTGCATATTTATTTTGCACAGACCGCTTCCAGAAGAGTCGATTTGCCATCTCCGAGCGTGCATTTCAGGCCGATGATGTCGGCTATGGGCGCACAATGTGCCTCTATCCACGTCTTATTTTTCTCCTCCCAAGACTCGGCCGGGGGGGCCGCATATACACGTATGTGTGTTTGGCGAACGTGGAAATGGTCGCGCGAGGCTTTTCTATGCATGGCATTTTAAAGTAGAGTTCCTCTAATGCCATAAGCTGGCCGTCACGTAGCTAACAGGTGTTGCGTTTTCTTTGCCAAGAAACTTTGATACTTAAGGGGAAATTTATTGAGTGTCTCTCCCGGCGTTCGCGGAGTAATTTATGTCGAATGCTGCGCACCACTCGGCCACGCGTGCGAAAGAAACTCTTTATCTCGCGAGCTTTATATATATGTAACGTCCAATTCTTCTTACGGCTTACACGCGCTGGAAGGTACTATCTTTCTTTACGTATGTTGTGTCAGCTTTACGCGCCTTCTTTCTATGCAACTTTGGGGTATTGAAGCTATTGAAGAAAAATAATTGTGTAAAGTGTTAAGTTGAAATTGGATGTACAACCGAAATCAGTTGGAAATCTGTTGCATTTAATAAAACTTGATAAATCCAGCTCACCGAAGGCAAGTCTTGCCAACGAAGCCCGGGGTGACGCGGAGCCTTGCGTAACTTAAAGCGTGAATCCAATATTGGTTATTTTATTATAATTTAACTATAGATATATGCGAATGTTTTCATATAAAGAGGGTATTTGTCACTATATTGTATACACTACTTTAATTTAGAAGAGAAATGATGTTTGAAAAGCAACTGCTTTGACTTTTGAACAGTATAATATCCGTAATACAACGAATGAGCTCTCTGTTGAATAAAACTTTTGCCGAAAACTGTAGTCCTGCTTAACCCTCGAAAACCTTACATCACAGCCCTCCTCCGCAATCCAGGCATTAATTTTCTTTCGGCTCGTGCACATTAGCAAGCAGCTCTCGGCGAGCGTATTGCCTAAAACAGCCAGGAATGGGGCGACGCATTCCAAAATCTGCTTTCCCGCATTAATTCCTTTTAGAGCGGCTCTGCCGGCGGGTCGAGATCTTAAAGTACGTTAATTCGCTTGGCTATTAGCGGGCGTTCGCGCTTCCGTGTCTGTGCGTCCGCACACGCTCAGCCCACACGTATACAGAGCGCAGCGAGCAAACCGCGAACGGCTTGAATAAGCCCTGCCCCCTGAATAATTCGCGCCTCGGCGCGCCAAACTTTTAATCTCTTTACTCGTCGCACCTCCCCGTGCGAGCTGCACACACGCGCACACACAGACATACAGAGGAGAGGATACCATAGAAGAGACGGCCGAGCTCCGAGTTATCAGCGTTTTCATTAATTATACGCGGGCGGCTTTTTTCTCGAAGCCGCGTCAATCGAAATTCGTCAAAAGAAGACGCGCGCTTTTGCTGCCTCAGAGATGCCCCACTCGTCGTTCATTAACGTCCTTTTTTTCCTTCGCCTCGAAAGCATCTCGAAATTATTCATTGACTCGACGCGTCTTTTTTTGGCTTATAATCCGTTGCCGGGGCTCGCGATCAATGATCGGATAAACAAAGATAGACGAGGAAAATGAGAGAGAGAGAAAAAAAAGGCTGATAATATTATGCGGCAAATAGCGGAGTCTTTGAAAAGGACCGCGGAATGTTTTATTAAAGCGCTCCAGCCGGAATGAATGAACGCCGATGCTGCAGTCGTCTGCCTGATGCGTTGATTTGAAAACGACAATTTCGTCGGCAGGATATTCCGCGAAATATTTCTGGCCTTCGGATATTGATACGGAATGTTATTAACTTCCTCTGCTATGACGATTGCAAAGGCATGAAAATGAAACTAGTTGAATCAATCGGGTAATAAGATCGTTTTTTGTATAACCGCAGCGCTTATTCTGTATAATAATTAACCATTCTGTTATTTGCATTAATGATTTTTCGTTATATTTATTATACAAATTATCGAAGTTTAATTTAATTTTTCTTCCATTTAAAATGAAAATTTACGGAATAAGATACTTTACGTAGTGGCTAAGATTATTAAATGCTTTTTAAAAATAATTTAATAGCATTTTCAAAGGAAACTATTAACCATAAAAAAGTAGTTATAGGAAAAGAAATTTAAAAAAACATTTTTTTTTACAAATTTACGGAAATTTTGTATACATTTGTCAAACAATATTATTGAACCTAAAACTTCTTTTCGCATCAGTAACATCTTTAATTTGTCGCATAAAGCGCGCGTTTTGCCCCCGAAGCCAGGCAAAATAGCTCAGTCCCAGAATTGATTATCCCATAACAGATTGGCGGTACTCAGAGCGTATTCCCGCTCGCAAGCCTGGCCGTTCAAATACGAACTCGAGCTGTGCACACACGCTTGCCGAGGGCGGCGTAGTTTTACCGTCGTCGCCACATCCTCATAAACGGCTGGACTGCCGGCGTCAGTGTCGCTTGTCTTAGCCAGTATACACACGAGGGAGGGGGGGGGGCGAGAGGGAGGCAGCGGAACGTGACTCTGACTTAAATTAAGTTTAATTAGCGGCGGAGCTCCGGAAATTCGCGCGGCTAACATTTACTATGCGAGCCCGTACTTCGTCAACAGCCCGACTAATGCTGCAGCGCTCTCAATTCTACTTTGAGAAAGACGTAAAATATGCATGGCTGCGCCCTCCGTTAACCCGTCCCTCTCTCTCCTGATTTTTGTTGCTGCGCCGAGCTTCAAACCGCACCGCGATGGCTTTGATTACTCGGGGATTTGTTTCGCGCTGTCGCTCGAGCTTCTTTGTGCAGTGCTAGTTGGTCGGCTGCGACTGACACCGTTTCTCCGGATTTCGCCGCCGCCGCTCAAGATCGCTTTCGACTCCGTACTTAACGCTTGATTCGCTGGCAAAGCATTTTTCGCCGGGAGAGAGAGCTTTCGTTTGCTTCGGTTTTTAGTTATTACTTTTTGTTATTGTTCCACTAACTCAATAATTTATTGAAACGTCGGCTGTGCACGACAATAATGTTTTACATTGCATTAGTCATGGCGAATAATTTGTTCCGACGAGGTAAAATCTGTAATTAGATTTAAAATTTATTGTTTGATAATAATGCACGATGTAGTTCTAAACTAGACCTTTTATTACCATTAATAATTAAGCATTCCAAATTGAAAATAATTTATGAGCTTGTAGTATCGACTGAACAGTAACGAACGATCGTTACTTCTAACTACGATAACGCGTATTAATAGTAGGATCTTATTATAGTTCGCGGCAGAGTCTATTTTATTATACTACTCTACGATTAATGATTGATCAGAAATAATATTATTATATGTAGATAGAGATTACTGCGCCATTTCGAAAATGGCATTAAAAGTCAGAGCAAATTCAGAAATTAATTGGTTTGTTACTTCGCTAAAATTTGATTTACGCAGAGTGTATGTACATTTACCGCGGTGCTCGGTTTTTTCCCTAGAAACAAATGCCAGTCACAATATCATATTTTCACAAAAACAAAGCAATCAAACCCATATAACGTCGGTCCAACAAACACAAAGCCTCATTTCCCCAGATTCGATTTGATTTCTCGACTCGCTTAATATTCCCCGAGTGTTTTATATCAATTTTTTGTCCTCCGTCGTCTCCCTCCTCCTCTAACGCAGTGTCTCGGCTTGCATGTACAACTCGCTCGACTTTATTAAGTTAGGTAGATATTTTCACGTGCGCAAGGGGCCCTTCTTACAATCCCGTCTCGACGGGTCGCATGCATATATGCCGGGGCGCGTAGCTCTAAAAATTTCAGCCACGTTCGCCACTCCCGCGAAGTCTGTTCTCGCGAAAGTCTCTCGCTCCCTCTCTCGCAACCCTATCGCGCTTCCGCTGCCTCCTTTTTGTCTTTTGTATTGCCGACCGACGAACTTCCACTTTACACGGTTACGGAGAGAAGCGTGGGTGCGAATATACGCGCGGAGCTAAGCTTTCGCTCTCGGCTGGATTTCGTAGCTGCGTGCGATTTTGACGAATGGGAAGGCATCGGGGGGGAGGGCTGCTTTTTGAATTGTAAAAATGCTGTTGCATTTACAATCTACGGATGTGAGAATGATTTATTTAGGAAAAGCTGCAGGCAAGTAATAATGAACGTTTGATAAACGGGCAAATAATCGCGAGGATTGATGTAAATGAAAATGAGAGAAAATGGAGTGCGAAGGTTCGTTTCACAATGTCAGTAGGAAAGTATAATGAGTAAACTTAATTAAAAATTGCTATTTCCATTTTTCGCGTAAATTAAACTTTGTTCGCGAGTCTAAAGACCTGACAGCGGGCAGAATACATTTTGCGTAAGCCCTGTCTGCATTTGAAATCGCGTATATGTCTCCCAAATTTATGTATTAGTTGGAGAAAGAGAACACGTTTCAAAACTGAACTTAAGTATTTAACAGCAAGCTAATATTTAAATTAAATAATAATGAAAACAAGAGTTTGCTATTAAATTTTGGCGTTAAATTTAAAATTCTTTTATTTGAAACAGAATTTGAAAGGGATCACCTTGTAATTAATGAACTTTGTTGATGAGTCGCTGACGACTTGATACTTTCAAAATTAAAACTATAACTGCATTTTCATTTTCGTACTTTTTTCCAGCTTCTCTGCCTGCACGAGCAATATTCGTTGCAAAATCATGTGAAACACAAATTGATATGCAAAGAGTTTCCGAATATATGTCCGAATAAGTACCATATATGAGCACAACGATGATGTAACCCATAGATAATTTCCATCTCCCATTCATAAGGATTGATACAGAAACAGCCTTTGAATGGATATATTTCTAATTACAGGAAAATAAACGCAACGAATCATAGTACATGCATATAATTACAGTTAAAATACAATAAATATTTGTACGTAGTTTTATAATATTAATAGTAAATTGCGCAACTATTAATATTATTGTATTACTAGTATTTTTAACTCGTTATTTCAATCGACACCATTCAGTCACGCACTCAATTGTATCAAACTATAACTATAAATATCACGATAAGAAATATATCTTTAAAATAATATTACAACAAGACATGCAAACGATAAAAGAAAGCTGCATGGGCATTAAACGTATTATTCTCGTGATAATCAATACTTTTATTCTTACTTTTATTCAAAGGCAACGAATCTAACGCAGAATTGAAATTTTGGGAGTGTAATGGTCGCGATTATCTCAATGTCTTGAATCGAATAGAACTCAGCAACACGCTATTGGATAGGATGAAAGATAAAGAGCCTTTTGTCAGTAAAAACTTTTTTAAAGAGATTTCATAATTCAATCCCCGGAAGAAACATGATTTGGCTTTGCTCGCCTGCCTATAAATGTAGTTGCGTTATTTGATATCTTATAGAAACTCCCAAAATGACAGATTATAATTATTGCATTCATTAATATATTGTCACGAAAGTCTCGTTAAACGGAGGATGAAAAATCGGCCTTTTAAAACGACCTATTCTACGACGAACCCCAAAATGAAAACTTATCTTTCGAATTCTTGCGGCAAGGAAGCGCAAAAAAGCCGGTCAGGCACGGCAAAATCCTATTAAAGCTCGTATCAAAGGAAGCTCCCAAAATAAGAAGAAGCGAAACTAAAGCGAAGAAAAAACAGTCGAGCCGATGGAACAATAAAAAAGTCGAAATCGAGATTGCAGAAAGAAGAGATAGTGCGAACGCTGAAAGAAGGGAGGGGGTGGGGGGTTGGAGGAAGAGCGGATACTCAATTACAGTCGCGAGGCCAGACTTTGGCGGGAGAGCGAAGAGACAAGGCGCGATCCGATGTGTGCCGGAACGTGGCCCTTACAAAGGGAGGAAGCCTCGCGCTCCCGCGCAGAGTCCTATACATACACGGGGCGGCGAATCAGGGAGAGAGAGAAAGAGAGAAAAAGAAGCGCGCCAGCTGGTTATTTATTGCGGCCGCCTCACCACACATATCTTCCGAGCAATCTTGAGGTAGACAGCGGAGAAAAAGCTGAATGCGCGCGATTCTCTACGTCGAGCGGCAGAGAGAGAGAGAGAGAGAGAGAGAGGCAGCTTACATGCTTACGGCACGTTAAACTTTCAATAGCTGCGCCACTTTAATGCTACTTCAAGCGGTATATGCGCCTCTTGCGTTCTCTTGATTTCTCAACTCGTTCACCTACTCATTCACTTACGATGTATCCCCCTACTTCCTCGCTTTGTCTTAAAGTCTACTCGGGCTTTCTTCCAGAGGCGCGCTTTGTACTTGTGTTTATCTTAAACGCGGTTCGAGCTTGTGTTTTCATCTTCTGGCTCATAGTAACTGCATTGCGGGCCAAAGGAAAACGGGTTTTTGAGACGGGAATTTTTAAAGTTCTGGAAAATATGTATCTGGAGCCAGGATTATAGGTGGAAAATTGGGTGTCAAAGTTCTCGCGCGAAAAACTGCACGCGCCGAGGAAAAATCATTTCGAGGCAAGAAAAATGTAAGCGTATAAAGGTTTATTTAATATACGCGCAGCCGTATTTTGAATAATTTTACTCTTGCAATAAAGCGAAATTGCATTTAGCAAGAAGTTCACGTAAATGTAATACATCTTTGGAAGCTTAAGTCTGTCGCGTTGGAAGTTTAGTGAAATAACATTAACACATTTTGCGCAGTAAATTATTCAACGCACTCGGAATAAAACTTTGTACTTAAATGGTGCGTAAAAGTTACGCAACGGAGCCGTAAATGCTCTTTAAATTGTATAAACTCAAGATGATAAGAGCAAAGTCCGGAGGTCAATATGGAACGTCTTCGTTCTTTCCTTTTTCCCGCCTTTGATTCCCCTCTAAGTCTTTCCATTTTGCCTTTTTCACTTTCTCCTCGTCACTTCATCCCGGCAGTTCTCGGCGGCATGGCGGCGGCACTTTCTTTCCTCCCTTTTCTGTATCGCGCAGCCACGACGCCAATTACTTGTGTAAGCTGCGCCGGCGGCGACTGCAGCGAGAAAAATAATCATCTTAGACGTAGCTCGCAGGAGGAAAGGCGAGAGAGAGAGAGAAGGCGGTGTAATTGACTGGAGTGTTCGCTTTTTGAACGACGAACGGGCCGCAGTTGTTATTGGTAGCTCAGGGCTGTCTTTGCGCTCGTTTTGCGCAGCCGTCAGCCGCTGCAGGCACTCGGTTACTCGGTCTCTCTCCCCTCATTTTTCCTTTTGCATTGTCTTTCGCGCGCCGCGCCGAGCTGAATACGCACCTCGAGAGCTCCGATAACGAGCCGCTGAATTGAAATTTATGAATGTATTCTTTTGAACTTCCCCAAGGAATCCACTTCCCTCACGAGCCGGGCGCCGCTTTACATTTCGAACGGGCTTTTTACTTTTTCTAAATACAGAGATAACAGCTCATGCGGTTATGAATACAAAGAGCGCTTTAGTAACATTTTCCTTCGAATGATGGACATTCATTATGATGTTCTCAGGTGGAGCAGAGTCATTGTACTCAAAGTCATTGTATGGTAAATTTATACTTACAATGTGAAGCTTCTTATCCTGTAATGAGTGAGTGTGGATGGAGATGTAATATACAAGTCTCTATTCCGTGATTTGTTATTGCAATGTACAAAAACGCAGTCGCTTCATCCTCCTATCCGCGTTACTAATTATTTATGAAATTGATTTCAACGGATCAAAGTTCACCACGGATGCTATCTATCGAAATCGTCAATGGCGTGCGGTAGTCTCGAACCTGGTCGTCTGGCATCGTCGCCTTGAGGATGCTGATTGGCTGACACGTAGAGGGCCGATTGAGCTGCACCAAATGTACTTCGAACGATCGGGCGTTGAATACCCGGTGCAGGATGACTTTGCGACCTTTTCCTAGGCGCGATCCGAGAGAGGTGTAATATTGCCGGCAGGCAAGAGGATCCTCAAACCCTCGCAATCTTTCAGGAAAAGGCGTAATTAATTGTGTCGAATCATTATTATCTTACATAATTGCGCTATATTTCTTGAGCGCACTATTCAAAATGTGATAATTGTTACTTTTCATCTAATTCATTTAATTAATATAATCATAATGTGTAAATACGAGTCTCTGACATAGAAACGCATGCAATACTTAAAATCATTTTTTCTTAGTGCATGTTCTGTCCTTTCCAATTCTAAAAACATATTTATTTCTGTTTTCAGGTAAGCGAATCAATTTTGGACTTTCCAAATTCTGAGCTCGGTAAGCAAAACTATTCCATTCAAAGCGATATAAACAGTTTCAAATAAAGCTCCATTGATATTTGGAGCGTTCAGATAGTTTAACTTTAAAGGTAGTTCATAATAATTGCAAATCAGTCTTCCTATTTATTGATATTAATTAAGACACGTGCGATTACATAATCACAATTAATTTTGAAAATTCATTCTACAACGAGTTCGCCGGGCGTCAGGAAGCATTTATTAGTCAGCCTCGTAACAGGCATAAGTACTTTTGCGCGGTGCGCTCCAGCATGTTTATCGTCAAAATTGAATGTAAACCGTGATATTCGAGTAAGCATAGCCCGGGACGGCCACCGTAAATTGACTGATTTAATTTGCCGCCGCTGCTAATCCCGCGCAATTCCGGCAATGGCGCGGCCGCGATACCTAATTATTTAAATCTTTTGCCATTCGGGAAAACACGCGAAATGTAACCCTGTCAATTTAACCTCACTATCGGCGAATTTAATTACACTTTAACTGCCGGGATCGTAGATTATAAGTTATTGATAAACAATGCAGTGCATTGCGTCACGGCGCGGTTTGACGCGAAATTCGGGCACGAAGTCGGAAAACAACGGAATTGTTGGGATAACAGAGCTTCAGAATAGCGTTTTTTTCCTTTGTTTATAAAGTAATTACAAGATTCTATCAGAAATAAACGGGTTGTCAGAATTTTGTTCTACATTAAAAATTTTAAGCGAAATCAATTAAAATAACGGCGTTTAAATAAAGCCTATTACCTGAAATTAATCAAGTTTAGAATGATTTATTTTTGTGAACAATGATATTTTTAATAGCACCTTAATAAATTCCGATTAAATTTGTAACATCTCTTGTGCATAATCTAACTTTTTTTGTTTTTCGAGATAACAAACTTGGCAAAATTTATGAAAAATATTAGTTTTAATTCGTATTGAAATATATTTCAGTTATTTTTTACAATAAATGTTCCATTCTGAAGAAAATAATTAGGTCAACCACGTCTGTACAAAAAGCAAAAAAAAAAAAAAACTAACAGTCAATTAACGTACGCAAACTCGGCTTTACAAGTTGATGACTCTAATTCAATCCCGCGCCGACTCGCGGGGATAAAAAAAATGAACTTCAGTCGCACGAATCCGGGCGCGCGAATGGATAAATAATGAATTTTATCTCTCGCAAACCTCGCGCCCAACGAGAGAAAAAAGTAGCCGCAGCAGCGGCAGCAGCAGCAGCAGCAGCAGCAGCAGCGCGCCAAGCGAAAGAGAATCAAGAGCCGCTCTTCGGAAGCGTCGAAAAAACTCGGTCGTGCAGATTCTGCATAAAATTTACGTACGCGCGAAACGCTCATGGCCTCGGAACTATGTATCAATCCCATAACGGGGAGTGAAGCGAGAGTGCGAGCATGTTTTTTCCTCTCTTTTCCGACGGCAGTTAATTTGTTTCGCCTTGAGCGCGGTGCCAGTTGCCGCGGCTCTGCTGTTTATTTCGGCCATTTTTTAGCTCCTCTCCGTGTTCCTATATACATATTTTCCGGCGCAGTCGACTTTTACGTACTGGAGCGCATACAGCTGTATGGCCTCTCTGTCTGCGAGTAGCTTCGCCGGTCTGCGTAAAACCACAGAGAGAAGGCTGCCGCGTGCGAACGAATCGGCCGGAGAAGAAAATTCTGTATAGCTCTTGATACCAACGGCGGCTCGCTTTTTCCGAAGGAGTGTAATTGATTTGTGTGACGCGCTGTAAATTTTTTTCGAGGGCGCCTTTTTTATTTATCCGCGGCGGCTTCAACGTCTGTTTTTACTTTTTCGCGACTGCCGAGTGGACCTTTTTCTTAATTACGATTGTTTGTAGAAATTTTCAGATTTATTAGATGTAGATTAAATTTCTCCTTTTCTCGTTCTTACTTTTTGCGATAAGCACTTAAAGGTGTCTTGACATTTAATCATCTTTATTTGAAAGTAACTCAGGGTAGAGTTTTAATTTATACTCGATCGAAGTATCAAGCAGGCATATAAGTCTCGGTACTTCCGGAAAGTTTTGAATGTAAAGGAGCTAAATGTCTTCCATATATCAATAAAGTGTACGAACATTTTCCCAAACTTCATCAAATAAAATTCGCGTTTATCAAATAATAGTCTCGAAGTATCTTAGCTTATTTGTAAGAACTTTCTGAAACTTGGTTATAGGCAAGACGGTAGACTTGAAAATTCTATTTTATACAGAGTAAAAAATATTAATGATTCATTCAGTATAATTGAAGGTTGCACATTTTGAACAAACAAATGTCAACAAATGTAAACAAATGTCCCAACTAAATTTAGCATTTTTCTACGTATACAAATCAATAATTTACTGAAAAAAGTATTATGAAAAACTTGGAAAATATTACCCTGCTTTAATAATAATTAATAACTACAAAACATTAAAATCAGTTCCGCGTTTATAGCGAGCGGAGGAAAGTCAATTAAATGCATCGAGTCGAAAGCCAATAAAAGTTCAAGCCGAATTTAGCGTTCGCAAATACAGTTTCGCGTTTAATCGCGGCCGCGCTGCATAATTGAGTTTGCATAATTAATTCCCTCCGCAGCAATACATTATTACCCTTCTTCCGCAAAATGAAAGAACTCTCCGGCCGATCGCAAAAAAAGAGCTCGTCTGGGATTTTCATTGGCGAAATATCGCGCGGGAAAATATTTCGGGAAAGCAGCCGTCACGTCTTACTCCCTTTCTCCCTTTCTTCATATCCGCGGCGGTCGGAATGCAGCCTTTTTTCCACCCTCCCCGCCGCTCCTCCTTGACGTGCTCGAGCGAAGAATATAGATATATAGTTTCGGCGGCGGAGCTCGTTTATAGTCGCGCCGCGAGGAAATCACGAGGCTGAGGAAGGCGGGCGAGGAAGATGATGAGGGTGCGACTGAGAAAACTGAGGGTCCCGCTGCTCATATCGCGAGATTCTTGAGTGTTATACGTACGTCGTTCTCTCCCTCCTCCTCCTGGCGGCGGCTCCATATCTCACATTATTAAAAATCGGACGACGCCGAGAGTTTCGCCATCTTCTCGCGCGCTCTTTCTATCTCTTCATTTTTCTCTCTCTCTCTCACTCTGCTCTCTTCTTTAGAAAACGCGCGACATGCATACATGACTCTCATAATATGGAAAATCCATACCCACTGCCGACGTCGACGATTCATATATTTTCAGACGCGCCCAGACTTTGATTTCTTATCGATGGCACGTATATATATCGAGCGATTTTTGCTGAGTCTATATTTGCTTTTGTCATCGAGCAGTCTAGACTGGCAGTTGCACCGACGTTTGCCCAGCGCAAACGAAGTTAATAAAAATCGCTTTCATAGGTAATTATTAATAACTGATAAAAATTGCGTGGAAAAATAATTTTTTCGATTAATAAAGGAGAAGAACGTATCGATTTTGTAGGAAATGAACGCCGATGTAGTTGAAAATAGTTTTTCAATAAAATTTCCATCAATAAAGGAAAATTATTTATATTTCAAAACGGCACAATTGTCTTATCTGGTGTTGCGAATATTATATAAGACTCAATCAAGCTTCAGAAAAGTAAAATTTTGTTCGGATAATTTGATTAATTTAACTTTATTTAAATTGGCTCAAGCTCTAAGCAATTGTAAACATTTATTGGCATCCTTTTCAGACGTTTCTTCTGCCTTATTTAAAAATTTCCTAAATCCGAACAGTCTTCTTCCTTTTTTCAAGAGTCTTTATCGATCTCTTATCTACTACGGTGGTTATATTTATTTCCCGAAACATATTGAAAATATACAAAATCTAGAAAATATACAAATATCTGAGAGTTTTCCTGTTGGCGTACGATATGGCACTAATTGAAATTTTAAATAATAGCCATAAAATACGATAGAGTAGTTTTAGAACTTTAGTGAAAGTTCAGCTGAGATCGCGTAAACCTGCCACGTTGCCTACTGAAACTGAAGTATGCAGATAATATTATGAATCTTTTATAAACGCACTTATCATTTTATATTTAACCTTGATTTATCCCTCGGAAATTTATGCATTTAGCTGCGTGAAAGAAGTATCATCTTTATCAATTTTAATTTTTAAGTAAGAAACTCTTGAGAAACTTTAAAGAAGAGATTTTTACAAAATGAATTTATCACGCGCGGTGATAAGTTTTTAAATAAACTTTCTAACAAGATTAAAAAAAAATACGAATAATTCATCGTTTTCATACAAAAATGACGCATGAAAAACGATCTAAACGCGTATAACACAAGTCAATTGTCAATTAGTAAAGCACACAATGTAACGCATTATTCGAGGTTATTGAAAAAACCCAACACGGGGACAAGTAGCGCAAATTGCCATTTAGAGGAGAACAAACAACAAGCAGCAGCGGACAATGCTCGGCTCGGTCATAATAGCGAGAGAGAGAGAGAGATACGCGTCTTTCTCTCTTCCGTTAGAAATTGGTTTCTCATTCGGGCGATCATAGGCGACTCTGCAGGGGAAAGAGCCGGGCTTCGAATTAATAGAAAGTTCCTCTCTCGGGGAGCTTACGCGCCTGTCTCGGGCAGGAGCGTTATATCGGGCCATCTCTCTCCCTCTCGCGCCCTCGCCTATAAGGACGTCTGCATTCAGCCGCCGCTGAAGTATCTCGCTTCGAGAATGGTGGCCCCATAAATTCAGCCAAGTATCAGCCCATAAATTGAAAATGCACTGCGGCCTCTTCCCTCGCTCCTTGCGTTTTCACCTACAGAGGCTCTTCTCGCTTATTTCGATGTTACATCGCAGCCTCCCTCTCTCTCTCAAAATGTTTAAAAGCTCACGTACCGAGCTGCGGGGGTATATATTTCTCTCCGTAGGCCACGGCAGACTTTCTTCCTCCGCTTCCTTTTCTTGCACGTCCGCCGGAATCTGGAATGCCTGGAAGAATTATCTAGGTGGCGGAGCAGCAGCCCGGCGTAATATTTTCCCTGCGCGTAATACCGCCGCACGCGCCTGACGTGCGGTGCGTGTGCTTTCTTTTCGCGCTTTGTAGTGCCAGCGACGATTGGATTTCTGCTGGCGGCAGCACTTTACTTTGAGGCTTCGCGGAGCGAACCTCTTTCTCTCCCTCCCTCTCTCTCTCTCTCTCTCGCCCTACACTTTTTTATACCGCGCGAGTCGAGCAAGAGCAGGGGAATATTTTTACGAAAATCCCCGCGGAAGTTTTGTGGAAAAACGCAGGTGAACGACGAGGACCGCTGGGATTAACGGGCCAAGTTTTTATATGTTTCGGGCTACTCGGGCTTTACTGCTTTTATTCAAAAAAATTAACCTGAAATTTGTTTGCTACTTTATTGCGCTGTAGAATTTTTCTCGCGGGAAAATAATTGTTTCGCGACGAGCTGTTTACTGTTTCGTGATTGCTTGCTTTATAATTCGCAAATATAAACATTATGCGCTTGCGTACACTTTAAAAATTGATTAAATTATATTGATTACAATTTTTTCAAACAATTTGCGAAGTTTATACTTTACAAATATACGCAATTACGCGTTTGAATATGTTAAAAATATACCTAATTAAATTATATTAATTTTATTCGCATTTTTTAAAAACCATTTTATATTTCGACCAACAACAAAAAATTAACTGACTGTAAAAAATTCATAATTTCGTCTGTTTCATTAGGGAACAAGGTGAAGTCGACGTGGAGCGCTAGTTGTGACAGTAATCGGCTTGTCTGAAGGGAGTTGTAAAGTCTTGCTCATTTACCTAATAATATAATAATGAAAAGAGCATCCAAGATAATTACTATAAGGCAACGAATTCAAATATCTCAAGATTTATTTTAAAATGTTCGATTACTTTGTTTAATTTAATTATTGATTTTCAATAAAACTTTTTGTTTATTATTTAAAATTTCTTATATTAAACACGATTTAATGCATTTTTGTGTAATAAAACTCCAGCCCGGGGCTGCCTTTTTACTAATTTTTTGTTTGAAACCCCAAGAAAGAGATTTTCTGGGAATATTTTTAGCGCGTTCTTTTCCATGAAAACGGCAAAGAATTAAATGGGAAGAAAAGCCCAAGCCGGCGTAAAATAGGCAAAGGGAAACTAATATTAATAAAAAAATGAAAAATGCTTATGAGGATGTTGCAATGGAGAAGACAAATAAAGCAGAGAATAAGTAGCAGACGTGCAGCGGGGGGCGGAAGGAGAAAGAGAGCGAAAGAAGTAAAGCAAAGGAACGGAAAATAAAAACAAGCAAGTAAGTTTGCGAGCTGGAGGTAGGAAAGAAAGGAAGGGGAAAGCGAGGAGCCAGTTAACCCGTGAAACGTGCAACGGTCGTCGTGCAAATTTACTCTCTCCATGCATTTATATAGTTGAATTCGCGAGGAAAACGTAAACCCGAGAGTGCTGAAAAGACGCCATGGCGAAGTTGCTCTCTCGCGCGCGCGCGCGCGGCAACGTTTGCCCGCTTCAAACAGTTAAATTTTCGACTTGTGTGTATACAAAGCCCAAGGCAAAAAAGGCGACAATTTAATGGGCACACTGAAGCAAGTGCATTAGCGAGGAATAGTAGCAAAGAGAATCACGAAGGGCGCCAGCGATTCACGACGTATTGTCGTGACAATTACGCGTCTACACGCGAGCAGCTGTTTTCGCTTTTTATCGCTTGCTCTCCCTCTCTCTATTTACGCGCTAGAGTCGCAGAGTCGCCATTAAATTAGGCGTCGCGGCTACAATTCGCATATGATCAGTCGCTAAAATTGGCTGCGGTTTTTCTTTTTTATCATCGCGTACCTTTCGAGCGATGAAAAGTGCGTACGAGTCCAAGTAATTTCGTTTGAGTATTAACCGTTTTTCCAGCGAATTATTAAACTTGTCTACCTGTTGCGTGTGGCTTTTATATATTTTATCTGCATAAATTATTGCGGGCTTGTTGTTGCTATCTGTTTTATAATCGCGGGTATTAATTCGTTATTGGTACTATATATTCTTTATAGTTTAGAAAGATTTTGTCAAGTCTTTAAACTATATTACCCCGAATGACAAGTCGCAAAGTAATCTAAAAAATCTGATAGGCAAATTTTAATAGTAATTAAAATAATGATAGCCCTTTCCGTGCCAAATTAAATTAATTTAAAAAATTTAATTACAGGTTCATGCCCTTATTTACTTTCGTAATTACTGTTTCGACTCCTTAGAAGTTTCGGAACTTCCCTAAACCCGCCATTAAAGCTTGATCGTGTTTTAACATTAATTTTAAATAATTAAAAGCCAATTTACATACTTGTCCCAACTACGTAATACAATATCAAACCGAACTAAGAAAATAAAGCTCTCTAAAACCACATCGCAGCCCAATCGGTCCTTCAGCTTGAATGTGCAAAGCAGGCGAAAAACGCGGGGACGCCCGACAATTCGACGACGATGATGCCCGGACATTTATCACGACGTACAGGCTGGGCGCAACAGCATATCGCTTTAGATATGTAAAATGCATGCGTTCTAGACGCGACTGCGCTGCATTATTTATCCCCGGCGATTAATGTAGCGTGCAAACGTGCCCGCCGGCCTTTTTTCGTCCGCCCGCGGCTTTTCACGGCTTTCATTTCGTTATTGATATCCGCGCGAGCCCCGAGCGAATGATAATCTTGATCCCGGAGATTCAGCGCGCGTGATCATTTATCGCCGCGACGGATCCGGGGATGTTTATTTTTTATGCCGCGCCGGCGTTCATTATTCGCGTACTTATCCAGCCGGGGATTTCGAGAAATTTCTTCGCTTTTTGTTGATTTTTGGACGAAGGGTGCCGGTTTTTCATGTTTCGTGTTGACTTGTTTGTTTCGATAATTGGTTTAATTAAGTTGTGGCTTTTTTGGTTATTTTTTACTGAACATTGGGCAATTTAGTGTTCGATAATGAAATTTGCCTTAAATCAACCGGTCTTTATTAATGGACTCTGTTCATAATATAACTAATGGATTGATAATTAATCATGCAAGTTATCAATTTCGAAGCATGAGATATAATTATATTTTCTATGTAATTCGGTTGCAATTTCAACAAAGAAAGGTTAGCTTATCCACGCTCAAGCTATGCAATTAGAAAATTTAATACAGAATTTAATCAGCCACTCGACAAACTCGTAGCAGAATACAGAGTAAAATGATCAAATAGTAGTAAATATATTATACTAGCAAAATCCAAGGATACTTCGCAACATTCGGCCATCACTTTTTTAAGAGAGGAGGATACATAGTTTTATCATGGTTCTGGTCGATAGAAAAAAATAATGGCGCATAATTGCTAATAAAATTGGCGTAAAGTTATAATCATTCGAAATCGTTTTTCCTCTGCGGTATAAAATAAAATGTTCGGCAGGTAAGTTATCGATCAGCCAATTTAAAAACTGACGCTCGAGCGAAAAAGTTTTTATACCAAAAGTTGGACTCCATTGTCCGACACAGTTTCGACGAGCGTATATTTTTTACTGCCCCAGTCAGGTGCACATCAAATAAAATTTGATTTTTCTCTAGAATGACATGCATAAGCTCGAGAATTTTCTCTCTTTCGCTCGTTCCCTTTTCATCTTCGTTTCTCGCCCTATAACTCGCTGATTTTTTCTTCCTCTTCAACGATTTTTTCTGCCTCCGACTAGAATTATTAAATTTCAAAAGTTACTGCTTAACACTGATCAAAAAAATTGTTTTTTAGCTCCCAAAAACTAGATTAATACGGGAACAGCTTCATTAAGCTAAATATTGTGTTAATTTTATTCTTTGTCTATACGAAATTACGAAAACCCCCAACGGAACGTAGTATAACAAGAAAAATGTATCCTCGAAAGATGTCAGGCTAAATATAACTAAAACGCTCTTATTTCCGCTAATCGGCAGGCTTTAAACAAAGTAAAAGCGAGCAGCCGTTATCGGTCTCCCCCCAGCTGATTTTCATTCCCCCCCTTGGTTCTCGTGTCGGCCGCTGTATTATTCGCGCGAGCGGCCGGCAAAGCGCAAAGCCGTATCTCTTTTTCTTGCGGGTCTAGGTGCTCTGGCACACCCGTCTGGCTAGTCCGGGAAACATGCACATGCGAAATCGGGCCGGTTTCGACCCGCCGCCGGTGCATCCGCCATCTCGCTCGGGAGAAGAGAAGAGAGAGAGAGAGAGAGAGAGAGAGAGCCGGGCGCAACGTCAAACGACCTCGTTGCAAGTCAAATTCTATCCGTTCGCGCTAAGCCCCGCACGCGGAACTGGAAATGCGTCGGATAAAGAGGAGGGGAGAATATATATCTTTGGACCGTGAGCACATCCACCGGCTGATGCGTTTATAAGCAGCCTGCAGGACGATTATTGGTTCAGCCAACTTTATCAACGCGAACAGGCCTTGCATTATTTATCGTTCCTTTTATAAAATAAGTAGTGCTACTTTAGTAACTTTGCTGCGCACTAATTTATTAAAGTACTCGATCGTCACGGAGGATTGCAAATAATTCGATTCTATATTTGGAACTGTGGCGGTGTTCTTATTTTTTTGAATAAAGGAACTGAATCTAGGCACACTTTAAATAATATTCTGCTCAAAACATGTTGTTTATTTGTACAATATTTTTTGTATACTCTTATTTTATATATTATACTAAATCTTCGTTCAATTTATTACAATTTTCAATTTTAAATACTAAATTTTGAAATTATAAGAAAATTAAAATTTTTCTGAATATTGTTTTAGTGTAAAATAAAACTTGTATGTATTCCTTCAATAAGAAAAAAAAACTGTAAAATAAAATTATTAAATGGTATAAAAAATGAGTAAGAATCAGATTGTTGTAGTTAGTTATTTTATCTGAAAATAAAATGTATAAGAAAGATTATTTACAAAAACTATTACGGTACAATTTTTACTTGCACTTAATATCAAATTCTAAGAACTGAAAGCTTTTAAAAATTTTTTGTTTATAAAGCTACGAAAAGCCATTTTAAAAATGTTTAATAAATCTACATGCATAGTCAACACTGTCTGCGTATAGTTTAAAAAATTTCTCGTTTGTTGATTTCCGATGCTTGACTCGTTCGCAACCTTTCCGGTCAGCGATCTATTTTTTTGAAGAGAATTTGCCACAGTGAACACGCTGGTCATAAAATCGAATATTTGTAAAAAAATATTTTTAAAAACATTCTTAAAATATGTACGCTTTTAAAATATAACAAATACAAGTTTTTTCAGTGAATAAAACAGTTTTTCAAATGAACAAATTAAAAAATCAGTTGTGTACTTTGAAAAATCGTTAAAAAGTTATTGTAGATAGATTTTCAGTTTAGTTTTCTCTCTACTTTTAAAATGATTTATGACTTTCCGGTAAATTTATTCGAGAATGCCTTCGAAGCAACGTTTTTTTCAGAAAAAAAAAAAAAAAATACTTTTTACGCTCTCGCATTGTTGAATTATCTTCTAACTGCTAGTTTATTTCGAATAGAGTTCACCGTTGTATCAAGAAAACTCTTTGCAGGAAAAAAGTAACGCACAATTTGATTCCGAGCTTCCATTAAAAATCGATACGCATTAAATCCAGTCGAAGCACGCGAATCCCCGGGAAGGCAGCCGTCTCTAAATCACAATCGTCTCTCTTTATTTTTAATCGAATTCCTGCAAGTCCGAGCAGCGAAAAGTCGAGCGCGATATACACCGGGAAAAAGAGGGAGGAGAGACGTACGCGAAAGCTTTCAAGCTGCGTCGAACGTCAGGGCTTGCAGACTCCCCCCTCGTCCTCTTATTGTACGTGTCTACGGTTCTTCGCGACTCTTTGCGGGGCTTTTCGAAATTTGCCGCACGTGCCTGGCATGTGCCTCCGCGCGCCGCGTGCGAAACTGCGCCAAAAAAAAAAGGAATGCCGCGGGTGACGGCGCATATGCAAAGTGACGCGAATAAAACGTGAATGTTTCAGAAAACGTAAACAGGCCGTCGCAATGCTTGAGCCCCGACGTGCGGCCTTAGGAGCCGGCTGCCGCAGTACAGATGCAGCGGCAGAGCCCCCACGGCTTCGAGAGATGAAGATGCATTGCCCGGTGAACCCTATTGATCGCCGATCCTTTTACTGACGTTCTGACACCGGTTTGAATGTGCTTTACGCGACTGCGGCTACATTGACGCTGCGTCGATTTGCCAATTGGTCATCGGTTTGTTCTTCAAAATATTGGAAGAGAGCCCCGACATTTTTATAAATTCTAGCTAGAAACGTGCTTTCTTGAATTCTGCGAATACCCGAGATGTTCAAATTTATATAAAAGGCAAGGAGTTTCGCTCCTGATTCGTAATTGCGAAATTGCGTCCTCCTCTCTTTAGAAATTTGCTTTCACGGAACTATGTAAAATGAAACTCGTTACTTAAGATCAAACTTAAATTGCTTTGCAATTGTTTTACAAACCGTATTAATGAATGTCCTATACACCTTAAAGATGTTTTTGTTTAATTAAAAAATTTTATTCTTTTTTTAAATAAAGAAAATAATAAGGTTTATATATAAACTACAGATTTTTGAATTATACAACTTCGTACTAGTAGTAACGATCAATAATACTTCCGACGGAGAACCTTCTACTTACGGAAAGGTAAAGCAGTTTAAAGTTCGGCGGGTAATTATAAAACGTTCTTAATTGGATATTATTACACTTTGATCACGAATACGCGCTGTTCGAAAGTTATCGACAAATTTTCAGTTTATTCAATTAAAAAGTAATTTCTAACTCGGAATTTTTGCAAGACAGTGCTGATTAAGCGGAAGCTACGTCACTGTCATTAGATATTAATAAAACTTGGGGCGAAATTTTAAAACTAAATAGGCAGCTGGTTAATTAAGAGGCTAATTAGGTAAAATATAACTGATTAGCATTCGCTCGGATACTTCTCCGACGTCTCTCTGTCTCTCCCTACGTGTGCGTAACTTCTTTTCCATTAAAGAGATGACACCGGGCCGTCGTCTTATTTTCCTTTGTTGCGAGGCAAATTAGCCCGAGCGTCGCGTGCGCGGCCCTTTCGCGCATCGTTGCGTGCTCCGGGCCGTCGGCTTAACTTGATTAAAACTTGCGAGCCACAAAGAGAGTAGTTAGCAATGAGGATTGCGTTTTTGCAGCACTGTCTTGTTGTGTCAACGCAGGGAGTCGAGCGCGATGCTGTTATTACTGGTTAATTGCTAGTGATTAGAAGCTTTTCTTCAAACGATTCGCGCAACTTTTTAAACGGATGCGGAACAGATTTGCGTAAACCGCAGGTAGTGCTTTTTATGGTAACTGCTGCGTACGAAAGCGTCGAGTAGTTTAATACAATTTTTGCATTAAAAAGAAATTACTTTGAGCACAATATTCTTTGCGGTGGAAAATTTATATAGTTATATGTATAGTTTTTGTTTATAAATTTATTTTGTTAATATATTCTGATCCAAGAAAAGCTCAGTATAAAGAGGCTTCTATCTTTACGGGTACTCTAAAGCATATTCAATGTTTTCGTGACAAAGTGGATGAAAACTCCTCGAAGGAAACTCGAGCTTATCTTCATGCATGTCAGATGACATATAGAAATTCCGTACCGCCAAAGCCGCTGAGAATCTCCCAAATTTGAAGGGCGAATGCTTGTGACTTATTTTAGTTTTATACGCTCCTCGAATTCTCTTGCACGTTCTTTTTATTTATTTTTTCTTTGTTTCAGTCGGCTTATGCACTTTAATATCCATATACTGATGGAGTTGAAAATCTATTTGTCGAAAATAAAGACTTTGTTTATTTTGTTTAAAGTTATTAAAAAAAAAAATCCATTTAACAAATTGATTGAATTCACAAGCACCTTCAAATCTTTACAAAATAAATAAACCTTCAAATATTGTATAAAACGGGTTTTGTTTTATAAAGTTAAAATTGAAAAACGATGAATTATAACATTATTATTTACAAGTGTTAACGAAAAACTGCTATTAATATCACGAGCCGCATGGAGTAAATCACAAAAGAATATGTATTCAATTGTAGAGCCAAAGCAGCTACCATAATTCTCCCGCCTTGGCAACACAGGTAATTACTCATACCCGGCGCACGATTGTCCGTATCAAAATGCAAATCCAAACGGTTAATTTAGCCGAAGAACGATCAGAGCCAGGAGGCAGCAGCGGCAGCAGCAGCAGCAGAAGGAGGAAGTAAGCAAAACCGCGGCGCGGTGTCTTTCCGTGCGGATTAGCCTTAGACGAGCGCTTTGCCAAGAACAAGAACGTACGCTGCTCCCGTATGCCGGAGCGTCAGACAGCCGGATAGGAAAATCCTGACAGTCGCGTGACGCTCGGCGCGCGTGATTCCGTGTGAGTGCGACGTGTGTGCCTCGGAACTTTATGAATTAACGGCGACCCGATGAATTACTACTCTCGCTCGCTTTTTTTCCGAATCTTTCACTTTGCCGCTCTGTAATTAAATTTGCTGTATTTATTGGCTCCCGACACGGAATGAATAAATAATCCGGGCCGAAGGAGGGTACCAACGGCTATAATTGTGTTTATCAAGTTTTTCAAAAGTTACGAACAAGGGATTTCGACGATTCCCCAGGAAATTTCAATTTACTGCACCGGACTGGAAAGAAACTCGATCGCTTCATGAAAATGTTCGAGTTTTAACGGAATTGCTGCTCGAAATTTACGTAACGAACTAAATAAATAAGGGCGCGGAGTTAGGAAGTTGTTTTAGCGCTAAAATAAATGTTTTCGCTTTCTCGCGGAGAAAATATTCATTTGTTTGGATGTAAGAAACTGGATATTATAAAATCTCTTTAAACTGGATTATATCTAATGCTCTTTCAAGAGATATTTTTAACAAAGCGGGAATCGGATCCTTAAAAGACGTCGTCTTTGCAGGGAAACTCTTTATCTACATTAATTATCCCTTTGTGTAAAATAATCTTGGTCGACTTGACATTTATTTTAATGTCGCTGAAGATGCTCTGCGATAAAATTCAAAAGTATTATTTTCCAAAATTATTTCCAGGCACTTGCTCATAATAGCGAATAAAAAAATGAAAAACCGTTCGTTTCGATGTGCTCTCATTTAGAAATAAAGTTTAGTTGACAAAAATATCGAAAATTTCCGCGGTTTTATTTCCGCCGCTATTAAACTAGAATACACGCAGTTCCATATTAAAAGAGCCGCACATAAAAAGGCAATCGTGCGTTAACTCAGGAAAAATTTAATGCTCGAAAATTGCGAAAGCATTTAATGCCGAAAATGCGCGCAAGCGCAAAACGGGCGTCCACTCGAAATTCGGTAATAAATCAGCCGAGTACTTTGTTCCATTGATATCCCGATAAATATGTAACGTTCCAGCGGAGTCGGCCGGAAAAACTGCGGCAATAAAAAGCAAATAATAAAATCCCGCACATACGCCTTCGCAGCCACACGCACACACGTACATACGTGTAAGCTCGCGCCAAAGATCAAGAGGGAGAGAAAGATATGGTGAGCGGAGTCACATGGGAAAAGGCGGAAAGATTGGAAATGTGATTTAGAAATTCTACCGGGCAAACACAGACGGAGAGACTATATATATATATATATCGAATACGAGGGGGGATCATTGTCCGGCACATTAACCTCCCTCATTTTGCCGGGGCTTTCTTGCCGCAGTAAATAAATAAACGGCATTTTATTGCCGCTCTCTGTCTCGCCGAAGGAGAAGAAGAAGAAGAGCCGCGGGAATCTCGCGCGGTCACACGAGGCAAGAAAATTGCAGCGGGAAAGGGCCACCAAACGCCACTGGGAGTTATAAAGTTGTAAAAGGAGAGGAAAAAGGAGAGGCAAGCGCGGCTGGGTTAGCAATCGAGGTTTTAGTACCGACTTCGTCCAGTAATAAAGTGCAGCTGGAGGGGAAGAGAGAGAGAGAGAGAGAGAGAGGGAGAGCCTGTCGTGCCAAGCCCAACTGTTTTCCGTCGAAGTGCTCTCTGTGCCAGGCGACGGCGGAGCTTCGTGTGTCGTCCCCGTCAAAACGGAAATACCGCAATACACCGGTTCTCAACTCCCGGCGAATTTACAGCTGGCCCTCGGCAATTCATTCCTCGTAAAGCAGCGGCCTGTCCCGGCGAATTTCCTTATGATTTTCATTTTTATTGCCCCGGAGGGGGGGGGGGAGGGAGAGACAGACGGCTTAAGTCAATCGTCGAGGGGGAGCCGAGGCTGATTTAGCGCGACGGTTTAGTGTCGGGCGCGGAATGTCCCGAGGAAAAACCTACTGCTGCCCAGCGGCTGGGGGAATTTATGCGCGGATTTCGGAGGGCGGCACTAAAGTTTAATTAACCTTGCGCGAGATAATTTTCGGAATAAGTATATTGGATAAATTAATAGATAGGTGAGAGTTTATCTGTCCTTTTTATGGCTCGGATGATAATGCGTGCGGAGCTAATGTTTCCTTTCGAATTGATATACGTAGCGTTAAATTAACTTTTGCGAATTACTGCAAAGTAAAGCTTATTGAACTGTCTCGAAGGTATTTAAATTTCTGCGAATGAAATTAGGAATGATTAAAATTTGAATGTTTTCTTTGTTTCAGGTGAGTAACGAGCAAGTCTTTTTCTTTTACTGTCGAGCATTTTTATTTTCTCGGAATAAAGGTTGGTGAAACTACAGATATTCAAAATAAATGTCGTCTATTTACTTGAACGTTTTTGTGCGCTGATTTCAATTGGAAAATAGTATAACAAAGCTTAAAAAAGCTTTTCTCGACAAAGGCAAACTCGTAGAATTAAAAGCGAAAACTCGTAATTAAAGATTCAAGCCCCAAAAAACCTAAGAAACTCGAGTAAGTTTAAGAAATATTAGCCGCAGTGAAAAAAAAAATTAAATTCCAAGACTGGCCACATTAGCCG
Organism: Ormyrus pomaceus; assembly: GCA_900474385.1. NCBI lineage: Eukaryota > Metazoa > Arthropoda > Insecta > Hymenoptera > Ormyridae > Ormyrus > Ormyrus pomaceus. The sequence continues at coordinate 34,133 of UCOM01001231.1, forward strand.
AGCCGTCGCGATTGTTCGGCGCTCCCCTTTTCAAGATCCACGTTAAATTCGCCGAGCATTAGAAAAGCTGAGCTCTTAAAGGAAACAAAGGTCATTTACATATTTCTTTTTCCGGCTGGCGTTCATTAACTTGCGGGCCGCGCAAGAAGAGGGAAGATTTTTTGAATCGCCCGGCGAGCAGAGCAGAGCAGAGCAGAGCAGAGAGCTGGCGCGCCGGTCCGTGAATATGCTAACGAGCATAATTTTAAATTAGTCGGTTAATCTACTCGCGCAGGGGTGGAAGAAAATCCCCGAGAAACATTCATGTCTGAGATTGCTCGGGTGCAAAAAACTCTGACAACAACTAGCCTATTCGACAACAATGGCCGGCCCCTTTGGCTGCTGCACACTTTTTCCCGCTGCCTCTCTCTCATTCTCGCTCCCATTCAGGCTCTCGTCGTCATTTTCTCCGCCAATGCAAAGGCAGCAGCTTTTTCCCAGGCTCGCTTCCCCTCCTTTCTTTATACACGGCGTGCGGCGCGCGCGGCCAAGGAGATTCATTTCGTATTTATTAAATTTCATAAAGCATCCCCGGCAGACAACGGCTGTATTTTCCATTTTCTCGTCGCGAGAGCGCCCGGGCAAAAGAGAGAGAGAGAGAGAGAGGGAGGGAGGAGGGAAAGGGGTAAGTGTCGTGGGAAATGGAGAACACGGATAACGAGTGCACCTCCTCTCCTCCGTCGCTCGGCAAAGAAGAGCATAAGAGGAATTCCATCACGCCCTCGCGTGAGTTAGGTGTCACCGTCCGTCGGCCTGTTTCACATTTAAAGACCATTACCGGCGGCGAGCCCCGCACCGGGAGCATCTGCAATAGGACGAGTGGAATCGAGTGGAAAAGTTCGTCGGTGAGCTTTGCCGGATGGGGGAATGTAATTTAAAGCTAACCCCCCCTCCCACCTTCCTCCGGCCCTCCCCGGTCTTGGCTGTCGCGCCGATTGCTGGAAGCGCGGAGTCGCTCGCGCGCAGCAAGTCGCTGGCAGGAATTGCCTTTATTTTTCGCCCAGGTAACGGACGGAAGGAGATCCCAGCGGGATGCTTGTGCGTCGGAGACGAGCCGCTTCGAATAAATTGCCATGATTAATTGAAAGCCCATTTTGGCCTTCCGCTTGAGGAGCTGTGTAATGGTGCCCGGGGCGGATTTGTTAGGCCCGCGATGCTGGAATTTACGGGATTCAAAAGTGCTGATTTATATACCAAGAACAACTCGTTCTTTCCTGCTATTTCCTGCAGCATTTAACGTATCAGTTAGCGTGTTGGAAAAAAGGCTGAAGTCGCAACTTGTACAGTTATGCATCTAATTAAAACGAATTATTATAAAAATAAGTGTATGCCTTGCACTCTTGTCTTTTAAATTAATTTAATTATATAAATACGGTTCTGTAATATAACAGCAGAGTAAAGCAGCTTTAAAAAGTGAAAAATAAATTTAAAACTTTTGCATGCCGGAATCAAAATAAATTTTAAATGAAATTTACTCGTATTTTAGTAATAATTTTATTTAAATTAAAATTGTGAAATGATGAATAAAAAATTGCGTCGTTGCTCTTTCAACTGTAATTCAATTTAAAACTTTAATTTCAAAAGTTGACAAATGGTTGTCAGCGTCGGCTGACTAATTTCACTTTGCTCCACTCGCGAGCCGTCGGTGGTTAGAAAATTTGTCCAATTTAGCCGCATCAAAGACGATAAAGTGCTTAGTGACACGTCGTTCAGCACAAAGACGCAAACATTCTCATTGTTAAAATCCTTCGGGCGACTCTCCCCGCGGATTCGTCTGGCTTCGGGGCTGTAAAAATCGGGCCGACTCCGAACGAGGCGGAGAATCTCTGTCGGGATAACGATGTTGCGTCGTTTCCGGACGGGACGAGGAGCTTTGTTCGAGGCCGGCGGAAGCGGATACCGCTCATCAAGGGCCATCAGTCGACGCGCTGCACAATGCGCCCAGCCCCCCGACACCGAGCCCGAGAGAAAGAGTCCTTCCGACTCCGGAATTTGTTCCTGTCGGCTGCCTGCAGTCCGAGCCAAAGTCGAAGGATATGCCGCGACGCGTCGCGCCGTTTTTCCACGCGGCCGAGCGAGCTGCAGCCCCCCCTTTTCCCTTTCCCCCCGCGAACCCAGCTCCGGCAATTAATGGCGTAATCGAAGAGTCGCGAAGGCTCGAGCTTTTGTTCCTCCGTTCCGGACAAATGTTACCTTTTCTTCTGGCCCCGCTCTGTTTTTCTTCCTGCAAGATGGAATATTCGCTTTAAACTAATATTCGTTAAAATTACTGCGTTCACGGTTAATTAAAGGAAATTTCATTTCTCTATTGAAAAAAGAATCTTCATACTCTCCATTACTATCGACCGTAAAATTTCATCAATTCAAACATTATTAGAGTAAATTATGTTATTATAAAAACTTTCGATTAAATTTAGTGGAAAATTAAATTCAATCTTAAGATAGTTCACTTAATGATAAATTAAAAAGTTAAATCCTTCATCAATTACCTTTGACTGTAAATAATCTTAAGGCTTCAACGAATCCGATTAAAATAAACGAATGCATTAGAACCGAGACCTTAATAAACTCTCGGCCCGAAACCACTTTCAGCTTGTCTACATTAGCCCCACCCATTATAAATCCTCGCTACGTGCGCACGCATTAGCTTAAACGCGGCCCGCTCATCCGACAAAGCACTTGGACAAACAGCGAAAATATTAACAACAGCCCGAAATCGCTGTCCCTCCCAAGCTGTCCATCCCGCATAATTACCAGGCAATAGAGACTTGCAAAAGGGCTCGCTACCCATAGAATCCAGCGTACTTGTAAGATTTTTCATTTATAACTCCATACGGAGCTTCGGGCGAAAAAAAGAAAAAAACTGAAAGAGAGAGGACAAAGTTCCGTCTGGGCCCGCTAGTCAGCTTAAGAATTAATCCGGAAAAGTTCGCTCCACAGGTTAGAGTGCAGCACACGTGGCCGAAAAAGTTGACATTGAATTCGCCGGGGGAAAAAAGAGCGAAGCCCGAGAGCGAGGGAGCGAGGGAATGACTGGTCTCTCTCCTCCCCGTCGAGAGTCTGCGACGTCCCTGGCTCGGGCGAGCTCGGCAGCGCGCGAGCAGGGAAATTTAATTAAAATTTCATTCTGGGTTTTGCTAATCCGCAAGTTCGAGACCCCCTCTACCTCCCTACCTCCCCACGCTCTTTCTCGCTCTCCGCGAGCTACGGCATGCACCGAGCCTTTTTGCAGCCGGCAGCCTCCCTTCGAGAACGGGGATTACCGCTAAAAGCGTACAAATCCTCGCTCTCTCCCTCTGTCTCTCTTTCTCTCCCCCGGCTCGCAGACTGATGTGCTGAGCGCGCGGAAAGACCGGGCCCAGAGAGCTGGAGGTACGGAGTTTTAGGCCGCGGAAACTTTGCGCCAAGCAAGTCCCCTAATGGTCTTTCGCGCGAGCGACGTACACTCCCGAGGAGAGAAAGAGAGAGAGAGAGAGAGAGAGAGTTTCTCTTTGACCTCTCTCGCTAGGTGCGTCGCTCACACGACTGGCCGCCCACTTCTATCTCCCGAGGACATCGGCTCGCTATCTGTCTCCACCTGCTGGGAGATATTCGTTTTAATCAGCTCGAGCGAACGGGCTCGTGCAGGCTCAAACGTATCGCGACACTTCTGTAAGCATTAGTGGGCTCGTTTTATTGTTTAAATTTGCCCTGCTTTATCTTTTCGTCAATGTCACTGGGATTGAGGATTTAGATAAAGATTCGAAAAGTCGTTATATTCAACGTTTATCTGTAGAGTATTTTTTAAGATACTCACTAGAATAATCTTAATTAATTTGCTAATTGGCTTACTGTATTTATAATGTTATAACGCTGTAATTAACTGAAAGCCACTTAGTCGCGTCAAATTCCTGATAATAATTTATTTAATTATGATATTACTTGACATTAGTGAATCATTTTTTCATTAATTTAATACAATATTGTTTTAATTCAATCAGGTCACCAATCGAAGATCGTTTATTAATTCTACTTTAATACAGATTGTGACTTTAGTCTCGTTTAACAAGAAGAATTTAACAATTTGAATTCTAGTAAGCATTGTTACAACTATTGGGACAAAAACATCTTAATTTTTTGACTATCGGTGCGCAATGCGACATTTTGCGTTTGACGTTATACTGAAAATTAGTATTCGACACACATGCAAAACAAGATTCTCGACTCATTTGATGTGCCCAGAATCAAAATGTACTTATTAGTCAGAAAATAAGATTTGTTTCACTAAATTTTCAGTCTAGTGCTTCAAGGTTTGCACGTAATAAACCTGATTTATAACCGAACCGATAAAGATCTGAGCATACTGCGCGAGTTTTTCTTCAAAATGACATTTACGCTAAATTAATTCAGCAATTTATGTCCCTTACCCCGAGGCCAAGCACCGGCGCCTATAACAACGGATCTTCATTTTCGAAGCGGCAGTCATTTTCAATTGCAATTTCGAGCCCGAAGCACGTCGCGATCTCTGTCAGCCATCGCAATATTCGTCGTCTAAATTTCCCCTCCGGTCCTCCAGGCCCGAATGACCCTCTCCGGGCAATGCATACATAAAGCCATCGATACGTCATCAAAAACAAGAACTATCCGTTTTCACGTTCGATCGACTTAACGGCCGCTGCCAGAGATAAACGGGCAAAAGTGCATTGCATAATCATAGCGGCATTATCCCGTGCTCTCTCACCGCGAGCCAAATTGAATCGAAGGCAAACGATAAGCGCGCGCGGCCGCGCGCCGCCGCTTTGCATGCGGGATTTATGTAGCGTAAGTAACTTCCGCCGGGCCAATGACGTCCCGATATTCGCTCGAGACAGCGAGCGCAAAAATACACGCGCATCTATCAGCCCGCCTCTATCTGGCCGTCGTTCGCCCTTTCGGCATTTCGACGCAGCCCCGGGGCTAAGCAAGAGATCCGCCCCCGGGAAATTGAATGGTTTAAGACGACAGGTGGACATTCGCCTCTCCTCTCTTTCGATCCCCCGGCCTTTGCCGGATTCTCTCTCTTCTTATACGGCTGCAGCCTTTTATTTTATCGCGGAAATCAGCCGGATTCTCAAAAGATATTTATGCGCGAGGGAATAAAGCCGGGGAGCTCTATTTTGCGCTCGATGACGCGAGCTGACTCGGGTAGTGAGGAATATTGCCAACGATTTCGACGCAGCGGTAAAACGGGACGTTCGCTGCACCGAGCTTTTCGACAAAACAACCTGCGATCCGGCCCGGATGATTATTCCTTTTATTGATCTTTTTGCAGTTAAAAAGAATGTAGCAGTACTGTGCATTTCAAATTTCCTTAATCAAATGCTTGACGAGACAAATCGATATTAAAATTTCATATTGTTATTTGTGCATTGACCGAGTTTTGACTCGGAGAGATTGATCAGTACAATTCGAATAGAAATATTTTCAAACATTTAATCTGTTTCATTAATTACAAGTCATTAACAAGTAACCGGTTGTAATAATTCCAAAGAGTAGAATTAAAATAGCTTTAAAGTGCCAGTATTCATGTCAGTATGCTTCATTAGGCACAACAAGGCTCGCGCATCAAATAAAAATTCAAGTAAAAGCCTTTAAAAAGTGTTGCCACGAGAATGTAAACGTTTTCAGGCTGCATTTAAAGAAATTTATGGAGTGAATTTCAGGCGAGAAAAAGCTCGACTGCCCTCGAGTCTCTCTCGTATTAGTCGGGGGGCGCCTCTCGGGCCGCATGAGAACCTCTGTCAAAGTGGCGCAATCAGGAAGCGTTTATCTCCAGGTAAAGGTGGATCGCGAGCCGAGCAGTGATTACGACAGTTTTACGCGTGCAGGATGAGAGAGCGGGAGGACAAAGGGGCGAAAAAAGGAGGAGACAAGACGAGCGAAGGGAGAGGAAAAGAGGACGGCAAGTGTGAGAGACGCCGGCCGCCAACTGAAATGAGGCCGTTCCGATACAACACCCTCCTGTTTTCTTCTTTCCGCTTTTTCTGCCTTTTTTCTCGCTCTTTTCCCCTCCTTTTATCTCCCTCAGTCTGACTTTTCCTTTATTAAGTCATTGTTTGGCTGCTCTTTAACTTTATTTTTAAACTTTTAAACAGTGTGACTATTTTGCTGCCCTCGAGTAAATGAAAATATTCCCGTTTTATTGCAAGTCTTATAAAATCACGTTACTTATTGCTAATATAGAATAATATAATTTATTATTATTCAGTTACTTTAATTCAGTTTTTAACACAAATTTATTGATTTAAAAATTGTATATTCTCTCCCTTCAAATCATCAACTCTTAATGCTACTACAAATTTCAACTAGTTTTAAAGTGAACTTAAAACTTTAATATTCAATTTATTGTATAAACAACAGCATCAAGCACACAATTTCCAATATACCGAGACTAAGACTCGAGAATAGTTGTTCTCCGTTCTCCAACAAATGAGTTTATGTACCAATTTAAAACTTTTTATTGCGCTTCCACGCAGTCGATATATATTTTTTCAGGGGCCCTAATTTGTAATCTCCGCAGAACTAGAACTTACTTTAAAACTATAGCAAGCACTCCAATTAGACGCGCATTGTTGCAGCGGGGCAACGATACCGTAAAATCAGTAGGTGAGATTAGTTTCGACCTCGCAGGAAGATCGCGGGGGGCGGAAGGGGAGGACAGATTTAGATATTCGCGGCGGGAGCGCGAAAGCGGAAGAAGGTAAACGGATGAGAGCGGAAAAGTGGAACGGGCCAAATTGATTTAAAACTTTAAACTAGACATCGTCATCCGGCTTCTTCTCGTCTTCCCTCTCTGATTCATTTATAAGCGTTTATAAGAGATAGGAGGAACGGGGGACGGGGGAGAAGCAAGTAGCCCTGCTAATCGCGGTTCAAATAGCCGCGCGGCAGCAGTTGTATCAAGTTTCGAGTTTAATCTTTTCGTTCGCGAACGCCTATCTAGGCGAACGTAAATTGAAATTAGTGGAGGGGAAGGCCGGCTGAGATCAAAGTGGATTGGCCGCGAATTAACGCGAAGTAAGATAAAAGCGCCTGGGAATTTACGGCAAATAAGCCGCCGAGACTTAGTTTGCCATAACGTGCTGCGAAGGGCCGGAAAGGGCGGAAAATCGCCGCTCCTTCTCGTTATTTCAATTTTTAGTTTTGCTTAATCCGCCTAACGTTTTTAAGCCAAAGGAAAGATGGTAAAGTCTTTTTCAGAACATTGGCAATGAAAGTCATTGAAGTAGTTTTCTTTCTCTTTCAAGTAATTTTTTAATTTTACACAATTTTTTGCGCAAAAATAATTTTCTTTTATGCCGGTAAAATAACTTAAAAAAATATGCACCGAGTTTAATTTATATTAAAAAATAGATATTTTATCAGATCCAATACGCGTATTGTATCTATTCTCAAATCTAGTCTTCTTCTCTCTCTCTTTAAGATTATCTATTAGATTATCTATCCCTGTATTGAAAAAAGACACACTGTTTTCAATTTCTTTAAAAATTTCTCTGTTTCACCTCCTTTGTAATATACTTTCTTTTTACTCTATTGTGTTAATAACTATACAGTATACTAAATTGCCAAAAATTCAAAATATTACACTTTCGACATGCAATATTTGTTGAAAAAATCTTAGATTCGTAAAAATGAACTGCAAATAATCATCGAAAGAACTCGCCCTTAACTAAATCTTACCTGAGAAAGTATCGAAGCGCTAACAAGGACAAAACAGGTCAAGAGCGTATAAGCACCTTATAATAAGCGTTAATTCTCTTGGTCTTAGAAGAAGCGACTGATAAGCCAGCAGAGAATTAAGGAGCTACCGGAGATCGGAAGAGAGAGAGAGAGAGCCGACAGCTGGATATCCTGGGGAATCTTCTCCGATATAGTAACTCCCAGGCTCCTCTCTTTTTCGCGCCCGGAGAGAGAAAGAGTCGGATATATCTACGGAGCGATAGATAGCGATAGCCGGTCGAGAAAGTTACTCCTCGATGGAGCTGACTGACTGGTCGCTGGCTGCGGGAGCTGCGGCTAAATTGAAAGTATAAATTACAGATAAGGAACGGCGCCCTCCTCCCAGCCCTCGCATTCTCGAAAGCGCCGCTAGGAGAGATAGAGTTGCGCTATATATAGTGGAAAAAAGGCAGCACCGAGGCGATCGGTTATGCCTCGCGCGTGATGCTCCTTCCGATCAGCGGACGCGCCGCCGCCGCCGCCGCCGGTTTTACCAGCCAAAGAAGATGCTCGTACATCCAAGCGGAGAGATACTTTCGGGAATCATCCGCTATCTATTCGGGACACGAGGTAGGCGAAATATTTCTGCCGACAGTAAAAACGCTCCTGCGAAAGGGAGTTGGAAAACATCGGCTGGAGGCATGATTATTTTCTCAAATAAAGAAGAAACTCGGATAAACCATCCTGTGAATCTCTGGATTCTTTGCCTTCTTTCGCTTTTTATGTTGCGTCGATTAGTCGAACTTTCTTAAGGGGGGTGCCTCTGTAAGTCACCTGAAAAACTCAAGACATTAATAATCTTTCCTTATATGATAATTTTATATTTATATGATACTTGAAATAGAACTCTGTATGTAGTCTCATTTGATATAAAAATGTTGAATTTTTAAGATTTTCGATTTGCAGTAATAATGTTTGTTTTAGTATTTCTAAATTCAAAATATTGATAAAAATGAATTCATTTTATACTTTTTTTCAATTTTTATCAATTTAAAAAATTTTTAAAACACACGAAAAAGAAAAAGTAAGTATGCATTCTGTAGGTCACAAAAAGCCAAAATCTTAAAAATTCAACATCTTGGCATGAGCTTCAAGAATTCTATCTGGTTTCTTTTGAAAAAAAAAACTATTTTGAGAAGATATTGTTGATGTAATATTCAGTTTTGCAACTGATTTAAAATAGATGTATTTATGTATACGTAAATCCTTCTTGATAGGTCTAGTTTCATTGTAAAGAAGTATACTTGCATAAAATGTATTAAACCTCAAGGTATGCCGAGAAAAGAAGTATCAAAAAGAAACTTTTTTACAAAGAACCACCGATTTTACATTTTAAAAGGAACTCCTTGCTACTTACTTTTAATTTATTTTTTCTTTTTCTGCTTATAATATGCATTTAATAGAGACAGATGATTCTTTAGGGCATTTAGAGTTGTAAACAATAATTCAAAGTTGTGATAAATCCAAAAAAATAAACTTACAAATATTCAGTCAATTAGAGAAATTCAACAAAATATTAATTAGTCGCCGAAATACTTGCTCGCGCTCGACCCAGTTTTTTCAAAGGTATCTTTCGAAGCAGATAAGAGAATCCAAGAAAGTTGGCGCGACGGGAAACGCAAAGTTTACAAGCACAGGTAGAGAGCAGTATCCGATCCCCGGCAGGCAGGAGCCGCGTATAAATTCCAGCCAAAGTCAGCTAAGTTTCTTTTAACCACGGCCGGGGCTATTTACAAGCCAAGAGAGAGAGAGAGACACAAAGACAGCCCCGAGTTAAGAGTCGGGCTAAACTTTTCGCGCGTGCGTAGATTTCGGATGGGGGCGCGTGGCGGCGGCACACCTCGGCTTAAACACTCCTCCCTCCTTATGTACCCTCCGTCGCTGCAGCGGCAATAGCACCCCCCGAGGAAGCGGCAAATAAAACAGAATAAATCAATTAGACCTAATCTCGGCGCCAAAGGGAATTGAGATTTAGCCGCGCGCAAAACCAATCCGAGGATTCGCCCGACCGATTGCAAATCCAAATTAAGCCTGCGCGCCCGGAAAACTTTTAGCTCGGCGGTGTGTGTGCTCACGCGACCTATAATTACACCCGGCCACTGTTGTTATCTCAATCGCGGCCGGCGACTGCCCATCGATTCTTCGATTCCCGGCGCTTACGTAATTAAGAAATCGCCCGGAAATCTGGGAGCTCGCGAGATGTTTTAATTGATCAACAGCCTGCTGGGGAGATTTTTGTTCAACGCCCCAACGGTTAATTGGGGGATTCTGTAGGAATTCGAGATATATTCGACGAGCCGATATGATCATTGTATTTGAAGCCCTGGCCTACCCTTTGACAGCGGATCGTTTTAATCTGCGCCGTTTCGTGGAAATATCGTTCAGGGAAATGAGAAGCCAATGGAACAATCAAACGTGTAACGGTAAAATATGCATAAATATGGATATTGTTAGTTCAGCACTTTCACGTGTCGTCCTTTCGTTTAATTACACCGTCTTATTTAGTGAAGTTGGTAGTTATAAAAAAGGTAAAAGTATACATACTACAAGCAACAGTTTAAATTTTTAACGATTCTTAGCTGCAAAAATAGCCCTCGACTCAGGTCAAAAATAGCCGAAGGCGAGGAAACTCTCGGTAGTAAAACATTCAGGATGTTTGATTCTTGCTTTGGCCGAATCGATGGAAGCCCTTAACTCGGCCGGCGGTTCATCAGCGGGCGTCGACATTGCGAGTCTCCACGTATACATTCTTGATCTTATTCGAGCTGAAAGCTCAGTCCCAATCGATCCTTTGCTTGGGCTCGCGATAATTAGGCATCGCTCGCGAAAAATACGAGCGGACTCGCGGCCGTTAACCCTTTTTAGGATGCAAAAGGGCAGCGCGCGACAAAGGCCCCCCGGAGGAAGCTTCGAGCCCGTAATGCCTCTCTCTCTCTCTCTCCCCCTCTCTCCCGGATAGCGAGAGCAGCACGCGCGTCCCCGACGCCCCAAGAATATTAAATTCTCGCTCGTCGCATAAATTAAAAGATAGCGGTTTCTACTCCGGCTGCGTATAAATTTCGCCGGCAGAGGCGAAAGAGCTTCTTTCCCCTTTCGTTTTCTTCTTTGCGACTTTCCGCCGCCGTCCCCCGCCGCCTGCGCCGCGCCCGGACGGCTGTCCCCCAGGATCCATCCATTCTTGCGCGTGAAACCGCGAAAATCCCGCGCGCTCCGCGTCCGCTATCGCTCGCCTGGCGCGAGATTCAGATCCTGCGTAATTGTTGAGGGAGGAGGAGAGAGGGTGTGTGCGCATGCATGCATGGAACTCTTAGGAGGCGTCGTTTATCAAGAAGGGACGAGTTATTCTGACGAGCTATTCTGCTGATGTATTTACAGTCAACATGTGGAAATTAAAACTGACAAGAACGAGGTTAAAGAGTGATTAATTTTCGTGTCCTGTTTTTAGAAAGTGATGCAAATAAGAGACTATTTTGCGGTTTACTTGACGCGTTAAAAATGGACGTTCGTGTAAGAGAAATTAACGTACTTGATAAAACATTCCGTTTTCTTTTAATAAAACTGGGACACGTAATCTGGTTTTGTTAAACTAAATTATCAAATTCCACAGCTCAGCAGATGCTGAACCTTTATTTCCGAAAAAGTAACTCGTTGCCTCAATTCTCGAGGTAGAACGATCAATATTTATTTAACAATATCTTTCTAAAATTAAATTGCATTTAACCCACTGACCTTTATGTAATGAAATTTTCAATTTAATTTCTTTAAAGCCGGACTGAATCTGAAACAATCAAAGTAATTTACACATTTAAAGAAATATAACAAATTAAATACCATATTTTAAAATTTCAAAAAGAATTCATCTCTTTAGAAAATTAATAATTGCCAAAAATTTTTGTTTTCATAATAACTTAATCTATTTAAAAGCAACGCTTAAATCCTACTAATAGTCTTTGACGTACTCATAAACGGCTTGCGCGCAGCAATACGCGTCGAAAATCGTACCGCCTAAACTTTTCTCCGCAGCTGTCGTGAAAGCATTCATTCCGCTCGTGGGGGCCGCGAGAGCGCTTCGCGCCCGCTATATTAAGTGAGCTTATTACGGCGGTGGCAAAAATAACTGTGCCGGTTATCGCGAGCGGAATATACAGCCTGCTTAGGCGGTAATCCGTTTTATTAGCGAACGCGAGAAGTTTCGCATCGGCGCGAGCTAATTAACCTTAGGAAATCTTCTTTTAAAATTTCAGCCGGGGAATTAAAACTCCGGCGGGCCCCCCCCCCCCCCCCCCCCCCCCCCCCCCCCCCCCC
>UCOM01001232.1:0-46147 GCA_900474385.1 Ormyrus pomaceus
AGGTCAAATTTATGATCAGTCGAGAACCTGGACGAAGAGGGCATATCTCAGGATCAAGACAGCGTTAGGTCCTGTGGCTGCACATATCATCTCTATACGTGCCATCGGTAAGTCTCGAGTTTCAGGGGAATCCATGACTCGAATGTCATGGACTCTCCTTGTAAATTAAAAATATTTTATAAAAATATGTTAATTTTTTATTAATTAAAAATAAAATACTAAATGACATTTTCATTCTTTTGTATTTTTTAAATTCCTTAATCTAAAATAAATTATTTTGTCATTTTAATAAATTTTTAAATATTTAAAATTAATTTTTTTTTTTAATAAAAAAATTGGGCATGAGATCTCAATGAAATCAGGCCCGAAAATCGTAATACGATCTGTATGAGATTTATATGAGATTTATACGAGATCTACGTAAGATCTATGTGAGATCTGAGATGAGATTTTCACGCGGGATAACTATAATAATTGCTAATTGATTTTACAAACATAATTATTCTAATTGTTTGTTCATTTAAAAAAAGAGGTTTATTGCGCAGTCGAAAAAATTTAATAAAAGCCTATGCAATGCATTAATAGATTGCACCACTATTTTAAAAAAATAAAATAATATAATAAATACCGAATAAATACTGTATTTACGTAGGTAAAAGTAGGAAATCTATTATGTATCCTTGTAAAATGGCCTCATTTAAATTGACCATGACGAGAGAATTTTTATTTTCTGCATTTATATATGACCTTTGCAAACACCCGCGAACATTCAATATTCTACTTTTTTAGCAACAGTTCCGTAAAATAATTTCAATGTATAAGTATACGCAGCTAAGAAGGTGTTTCAAATATAAATGCATCTGGGTTAAACACGTTTTATATCCGTCACGTTTTATCAGAAACAACCTACGCATTTACCTAACGTATTTGCGCTTATAAATCTAACTTAAACCCGATTTTATAGTCTACTCAAAGCTTTGACAGTAAAAACGAAAATTAAATAACATTCTCTTCTCAAGAATTACCTTCGCGCGAATATTGCTCCTTTGGCAATCAGACACTTAATTAAATTAAAAATTCAAAAGTTTGAAATTCAGGCTCAAACGAGCAGCTCGTATTCAAACAGTCGTTTGAAGACAAGTCACGCTCCAAAGTGTCGCATGGCACCGTCACCGAAGACTTGCCCTGCAGTACAAGAAAAAGCTACTTCAAGAAGATCCTGTAGCAGCGCGTAAAAGGATCAAATCAACCTTGAACATTAAAAGCACTGAAGTACAAGGCAAACTTGGCGACTGTTGCAGTAACTTAATGCCTGCATCGATTTTTCATACAGCTGGATATTTAAGTTAATTTTTACGCGAGGAAACTTTACTTTCCAAGGGACCAGAACTTTTACGTTCCCCGACACTTTAACAGCTTTAGGGAAATCAATGAAAAAAACAGCGAAGGACAAAAGTTTCCTGGATGTGGACACACTTTCCAACAAAATTTATTTATTTTCTAATCAAAACATCAATGCGAAAGTACGAAAGGTTTTTGGTCGAAAATATATATATACATATATTTTTCTAATAAAGCATTTCCCGACGAGCAGTGCAAAACTTTGTCATCGGCGAACAAATATCCAGTCCGGGTTTTCTGTCTGATCGTCTCTCAAAGCCTTTTCGAATTGTCGGCGCTCGCTGAGTGAACCAGATTAAACAGAGTCGAAATAAAAAATGAAGCGAAACAAGTTTCGTTTGTCGCGCGGTGTGCACAAAGAGAGAAAAAAAAAATATTACTCGTAGTCCGCTGCGCTTTTTCCGAATTTTCTCGGCCCAGGCCTGATAAAATCTTTAATTTTATTCCCGGGTTCTCGATGCGGCGAGCCGATTTTAATCGAGCTTGCTTTTATTTTTTTGGGGTCTAATCTTAAGTTTGTTATTTGTTATACTTAATAAGTTTATGCACTGAAAAGGAGGTTACAATTAAGATTATGTTTGCTATAGAATTTAAAGCATTAAAGTATTATTATCGAATAAAATGCTACTGTTGATCGTTTTATCGATCATCGAGAATAAAAAATACTTAATTGTGATTAAAGTTCAATTGAACAAATATTTTTCTTTCTCTGCATAATTATCAGACACTCCGCGTTTCGTAAATCCTCACCAACCTGAAACGCTTTAAAACCTGCAGTAAACACAGATTTTCCACCTTTCGAATCCCGCCATTCCGCTTCAAACTCACACCCTATACGCCAGGCTTCACCAGAATCTCCCTCAAAAAAAAAAAAAAATCCCAGGCAAAAGATGACGACTGCCTCCCGAGAGTCGAAAGCGCCCGACGACTCTTCTCGTCTTGTGACGTGTGCAGCCTCTGCATCACGCGAAGCCGTCACGCTCCCGGTGCGCCTTCGCGTCCGTGCGCGCCGAGAGCGAGAGAATACATCCCATGCCGTCTCTCGCGGACGCGGTGTTAATTGCGGATGATTACGGCGCCGGCTCTGCTTTACAAGGCGGTTTCTAGGTTGGACACCGCGCGCGCGCCGATCGCGGATTCGATAACAATGGAAGCTGCCGGGAAGGAAAGACGCCGATTCCGCGGCCCCCATAGCCGGCCGAGCGTGCCGAGAGCAGCGAGCGACGTCGGGGAGGAGGAGGGGAGACGCGGGGGGTTCACGAAGATTAGGATCGGCGAGGCTTCGTTAGGGATGTGTAACGCCGCCTGCTGCGTTGCTTGAGCCCGGAGCTTCGGAGCGGTGTTGATTGGCTATAAAACGCGGATGAGAGCTGCACCTGGGTGTGGTTCTTATCGCGAGCGACGCTCGCCGGCTGATGTAAGGGGTACGGAAAGGAGACGCGCACTTCGAAGACCCTCGGAGAGGTCGTTTTAGTAGATTTTTATTTTCATGCGTATCCGGAAAAAAAACGCTGTAAATTCGACCGTGTGTTTACATTTTATTTACTCAACAACAGAAACAATGGCGCATTGAGAGTTAGAATTATGTTTTACTATTTTCTTTTACATAACATTTGCTGTAAGCTATGTTTTTCTCAGCCTTTTAAATTTAATAGTCTTCGTTTACAATTACACAAAATCATTTTCTGCTACCGCTAATTTTTCCAGTTTACAATCTAGTTTACAATAGCTTTGACTGTCATCGCAAAATAAGGCAAAACAGAATCATTATCCATACTGAAAAACCGATCGGTATCACTCAGAAATCCCAAGCAAAAGATACAGGCAATTAAAGATGAACGAAAGCGAGAGAGCTAGAAAGTTTCGTACGCTCAATTATTAATTAAAGCGATTGGCCGCCGGTTGAAAAATAGGACTCCATTCACGAGGAATATGTTAATTCTTGACGCTTGTAATGAAGCGATTTCAGTGCCATGACCATGCAAATGATTTGTTGCGATAGCGCAATACTCGCAGGTTGAACGAACCCCGATGTTTTGCTGCATTGCGCATTGCGCCGAGAAAAATGTTCAACAATAATTACTCCGCCGCCGCGCTCGCGACTGGAAAAACTTGCGATGTTTTATCGCATTAATTCGCGTACAAGTGACGTATACTTCTCGTTTACGTTAGACGCGCGTTGCTTTTTTTAAAAATAGTTTTGCTAAATGTAGGTCTCGCGTTGCGTAATCATTTTTGAAAATAAATCTAAATGTATTAAGTGTCGAAGAGATGGTTTTTTAAATCGGAAATGTAGAAAAACTTTTAATTTTGAGAATAAACTGCAAATTCTTAAAGAAAATGATGGTACTGTTACCCTGGTAGAAAATTAACCATTTGGGCTGGTTAACTTGCATTTTAAATGGAGCACTTTTTAGCTACAATTCATGTCTAAATTAAATAAAAACAATTGGTAAATCATTTTAAAAGATAAAATATCATTACATTGAAATATTCATGAGCAAACATATTTAATTATTTGATAATGACAAAAAATAATAGCAATTTGTCGTTTTCAACTACAAAACAAGCTAAAAATGGATTTAAAACTGCTTAACGTTTCTACCACGGTAATATAACTTCGAATAATTTATAATTTGATTTTCAAAGAAGCTTCTTCTTAACGAGTCGATCAATCGTACGAGAATTCAAGCGTGCACAACAAGAAGCAAGCATTTCTTCAAAAAACATTTGAACCTTTTTCTAAAGCACATAAATCAGCAACTTTCTTCACTCGCATCAAAACAAAGCAGCAACTTTACAATTTCGATTTCAGCGCTGCCCGCGACGCAAAGCGTTTATACCCCGTCGGTGCTAAAAATCCGCCAAATAAATCTCCGCTGCGTACTCCGAGCATCAGGCTCTGACCCGCGAAAAATCGAAAATCTCCGCCGATATCCGCCGATGATTTGTGGCGCGATCCCGCGGATCGACGCGGCGAAGCGCGTATAATGATCGGACTCGCTCGTTCATGGCCACCGACGCTTCGCCGGAGCTCGGCTCTCCTCTCTCGGGAGAAAGAGGAGGCGAAAACGCACTGACACGATTCGAGGAACGCGTCTCTCTCTCTCTCTCTCTCTCTCTCTCGGCGCGTCGCTGGCGGCCCGTTTTTTCGTCCGCTCGTTACTTTCGTTCTCCGTGTCGAGAACGCGCGCGCAGATCTCCCGACGCCGGCGGCTCTCGGATAAAAGTGAATCGGAGATGCTCCGTATAATTGATTCGCCGGTCGCGCTCCGGGGAGCTTTTTATTTGGTCGCCGGCTGCTGCTGCTGCTGCTGCTGCTGCTTTTTTGGCTCGCCCGAGTCGTAGAAAGTGAGGATGATGTTTTTCGCGGGAAAATCGGATCGTATAATTGGGCTGGTATGCGCGGGGATTTCATTCGAAACGGACATTTTTGTCTCGCCTGGCAAGACTCTCGCATTCGAATGGCCATATTCTTTTGATTGATTTCATCGAATTAATCAAGATTAATGTTGCATTATGCATCCTTTCATGTCCAGCTCCAAATCATTTCGTGTTTTTCAACGAGAGAGAATCACCGAATAAATTGAAAGATTGCTCGTAAATGCTTCAATTTTTCCCAATCACGGTTAGGCTTAGTTAGAAAGTAGCCTTCATCCGAGCCTTTATCTGTCAGGAGTGTCAAAACCATTGCTTGACGGATAAGGATATCTCCTTAGATCAAATTAATCAACCTATAAGAAAGTAGATCAAAATACTAATTTTAATAATGGAAAGAAAGAAAATCCTGCCTCGCCTTCCTTTTCATTGGCCGCGTTCGAAATTTCATTGTGACTTTCTGACAATAAATGTCAAAAATGGAAAACGCCACTCTTATTCGCCAAGAGAAAAATAATACCCGCAATGAAAAAACTCTCCAAAATTATCGAATAATCGCGCGCGGCAGTGAAAATCGCATTTCGAGAGGAGAAGCTCGCCGCGGTAAAGTAATACACGGAGTACACCGCCGGCATGCCAAAGTAAAAAAAGTCAAGATCGCGTCGTTCGAGGAGTAGCAAAAGTTTTTGCGCGCGAAGTTAAAACGAATTTCCCGCTGACCCGGCATTTGCATTTTTGCCCGCGAATAATGGAAACTATATAGCGAAATCACATCGGAATAAGTTTTTTACTTCCTTGTTTCAAAGGAGTAGGCATAAAAATTCGCCGCTCGTTCACGGCCGTCTACTTTCGGATTCGGGAGTAAAAAACTTTGCGCGGTTAGTCACTCATTTTAGCAAACAAATTTATGCATCTGCAGTTGCGTCGTTTCTTTTGTCTTCGGTAAATTCCCGAAAAGATAGCAATCGCAAAGGGGGGCGTAAATTAATTTATCTTTTTGCTTTGGGGCTTTAACGAAAGAAACTTGGTAGCTAAACTTTATTATAACGTTTTGAAAGAACTGAGGGAAGAGGAGTTGGTACTTTTATTTCAAAATTAAACCGTATTTAATCTGGTTGCCGAGTTAAAGTCTGTAAAAATATTTGTGTCGGGTAAAAGGGTACGTTTAACCGAAAATTGCAGTTTATTTACTCTCGGGTTACAAAAGCAATAAAATTAGTAAAATTAGTAGCATTATGCTCCACTAAATTACATTCACCTACTTTTCATATAAACGCTTTTCATTTATCCCATTACAAACACCTTTTACCATTTTTGCCTTTCATTCGTTTCGAAGAATTGTAATGAAATATATTTCAAAAAAATGTTTAATAAAATAATTTAGTTTCCCGTATGTAACTGTAGAAAAATTACATTCATTAACTTTCACACTCTTTTACTTGAGCTTCAAAACAAATTAACAAAACTCCCCGTCTATAATAAATATCTTCATGAGTAAACCTAAAATCATAATAATGGAAAGAAAATCATCAGTAATCAATAGCTTATTTAAAACATGAATTCGCGACACCTCTACCAGTACTTTAATAAAGCAAGTCCACTCTCCACCCCTTCACACCTGATCCCTCGCCAAAATCCCGGCAAAAAACCACCCAAAAAGCCCCAACAGAAAGAAAAAAAAAACGCATAAGCAGCGCGAGTCGTGTCGCGTCAGCCAGGATCTCCGCGCGCCAGGTGAAAGAGAGAAGGAACTGGCTGGGAGAGAAAGAGGGCAGGTGGGAGAGAGAAAGAGAGAGAGAGAGAGAGAGAGGCAGCAGCGCGTTTAAGGCGCGAGGCAGGCTAAGTAGTGGGAAAGAGCTGCGGCGCTCCAGCTATCTGAATGCCCGGCAGAAAGTTTCGACGACAGTAACCGAGAAGACACCATGACGCGATCACCTTCACCGGCTAAGTCATCATCGGCTCGGTGCTGCTGTTCTCTTGGTCTAGTCGCCGCGCTCCTTCTTGTTTTCGCTGCCCGTGAGTCTTTATAGAATCTTATTTTGGGGGGGGCTATGTCATATGGCGTGAGTGAGTTTTCCCCGTTCCGATTATTTTCATTTTTAACGCGAGTGCACGTTTTCGTCAAATGTTGGTATTGGATCAAATGCTTGGATTTGAGAAGTTGAATAAATGGGATACTTATTTTGATTGCGCTTCGCGGCAAAAGCATATAGCGGTTAAAATTGAAATTCATCTCCATCGAGAAATATTTAATCGAGATGGAACCTACTTCCAATCAATTAACTAATGCGTTTTGACTTCAGAGGGCTGAAAATAATTACAGTTACAATTACCATTCCACGAATAAAAATATCTCTTTCCATAATAAATATCTCGTTCGAAAATAAAAATTTATCACCGCTCCAAAACGTAATATCTGGGACAAACATTATAGATAAGTACGTTTACACTTTGCATTTTTAATTAATAAAATCATCAAAACTATAACAGTTCTACCGGAACCTCAAAAATAAATCGTCTATATAATATTACCGTAAATATTGAACAAACATTCGAACCGGATGCTCTAATTATGCCGAAGAATGCGAAGCACACACTTCGCCAGGCACGGAACGAAAACGCACCGAGTACATTTTCTCCGTTATAATAACCGCGATTTAAATAAATATTAAACATATTCGAGCGGCCGAATGATAAGAGCCGAACGATTCGCGCTAAAGTAATTGCAGCGGTAATCAGCGGGGGGGAGCGATCCGTTGCTTCGTTAGAGATACGTCTCAAATAATCAGGAGAAATCCCGATGGCTACTGGATTCAGCGCGATATGTGGTGAAATGCTCTTTCGCGACACTCCAGTGCACCGACGGATCTTCGTTAAGCAGAAATGCACTCCCGGCTCTCTTTTCGTTAATTATTACAGACTCGCGAGAGACAGTTTGATTGAGTCGGGGAAAAAAGGGCTCGGAAAGAAATTCTGTAAAAATCAGCTACTCCGGAAGAAAATCAGAGAAAAATTTACTTAATTTCACTGATTTACGTATTTGCAATTAATTTTTATATCAGATAATGAAGGAAGCACTGATATAACTATAGTGATCTAATAAGATATATTTGCTGACAAGTCGTTGACCTCAAGTTCACTGATTCCAGTTTATAATCACTATTATAAATTAATAGTCGATCGAATCTTATTAAAACGCAGTGTTTAGACGCAAAGGAAAATAAACAAGAAGTTTCTGGCAAAACATTTGCATACCTATACTTAAATAGTCCATCACCATAAGAAATTTCCGCAAATCACAGACAATTATTTAGACGTGCAAAACGCTTCTTAGAAAAAAAAGCACAAGCTGAAAATTAAACTCCGCAATACCGCTAAAAGCCTCTTTAAGACTACTTAGCCTTAGCCGGTAATTTCTGAGGACTTTCAAAATTTACTCACGATTTCTACCCGCCGCGTTTTTCCCCTCCGCGGTGCTCGAGAGCGCGCGGCACTAAAATTTCATGCCCAGACCGTCACTCTCCCAAAGCGGCATCTCTCTCGAAATAAAAACGTTCAATTAAGCAGCTCCCCGAGACTTTTCGAAACCGGGCGCTAAATCTAGCGTTAAATCGCGCGCTTTGCCGCGGCGGTGATTACGGCGCGGCGCAATTTAGCCTCGCGCGGACTCATGCCAATTGCGAGCTCGCGAAATTTTCTTGCGGCATTGCCGGTGGAAGATGCGCGGATCTCTCTAATTCGCAGTCGAATCGGCGGGCGGGGAGGAGGAGGGCAGAAATGACCGGAAAGCGGCGTTTTGACGGTAGTCGAGCGGAGAGAATCGAGCGTTAGTGTGCGATCGGCTTTTTCTCGCGGGGGACTTGTTTTGTTTTCTTTTTGGGTTATGTAAGGGGACTGTTGTAACGGCTAAATTGCCGTGGCTTCGTAATGTAAATTTTGCATTGTAATAAATCTTGATGCGAATGCTTATTTACGTGAGAATTTCGCTCAAGGTAATGTGTGAAATGATTATGAATTAATATTAAGGATTGCGGTTAGGATGTATGCTTTCCCGTTACTTTCCAATCAGTTAAGAGAAAAAAAACTGACTAAGAATAGAGATTGTCGGGGTAATCAATGCGAGAGTAAATGCGTAAATTAGTTTTCTTATAATTGTTAACTCGGCTCGTTCGACAATTGAAAAATTCAAATTGTTTATTGCATAAAAAATTTTATAATTTAAATATAATAATAATAGCAATGTGATTTATGTATATTTAGTTTCAAATTCCATAAAAAAGACCAATAATAATATTTCTTCCTTCCTGTTTATGATGTAAAACCAAATATACGTGCAGTACATTACAATATGAAAAATAATCTGTTTAGAAACTACAAAAGTCATTATAAATAATAGTCCAAGAATTTATTACCAATAAACTATGAAATAAACAACTTTTTTTTCCTCCTACCCACAGTTTATTTTATCGTCCCAATTACACCCGACCCGACAGTTCACTCCGCACGCAAAACAACGTTACACCACGAGCGCCGTTTATTACCCCAAATGTCACAAGCCAAGAATAAACAATGACAAAGACCAACCCGAACCACCTGCCAACCCCATGTCCTTGCCCACCGATTTCAAGAACGTTTCCTCACCGCACTAAAATCACAATAGGCCCGTAAATCTCCGCGAGCGAAGCGTTAAACGCGCCCTTACACAAGCGAGAGAGAGAGAGACTGCGCCTCGAAAGAAAGTCGGCGGCGACTCGACACGTGCCGGGCGAAAATCGCGCGCAAATTGGCGGCGCGTTAAACACGCCACGGGCTCGCGTTCAGTGTCAATGTTGCCGGTCTGTTTCGCGAGAGCGACGTTCGCGCGCGGCAGACTTTTTCCCCGAGCCGCTTGGAGCCTCGAGCCGGGATCAATTAGGCTTCCGCGACAGGCGACGCCGAGGAAGTACGAAGGCGCACTTTTTAGGAGGCTGATAGAGTTAACTTGCAGAATGGGAGTTTTCGGAAATTGATAGGAGCTGGTCGACTGATTCAAGTTGATCATTGGAAAGAACGCGGGCTTTTTGTTCGAATAAAATGTGGTGCGCGATCGTTTAAGGAAATGTTAAGGACGTCTCGGTCTCGCGGTAAAAAACGAGCAGTACATCGTATTTTTAATTGAAAAAAAATGCAAAGCTAACGATCTCTCGGAAAAAGCAATTCAAGTATCCATTCATTAAATTACTCGCAGTGACGAAACTTGTGTAACAACATCCACGGCTCGATATTAACTTCCTACTTCCGCCAACCCGATAGGAAAGAAAGCTTAATCGTCGCCGAAAAAATTTCGAAGAGAAAGGCCGAAGATTCTCTTTTTCCTCCGCGTCTTCCGCGTCGCGGATGCTTCTTTTCTTTTTTTTTTTCAAATTAAATCTCCGTGGACTTTTCCCCGCTTAGGTCGCCGCCGAGGAGCCTCGATTTTCGTGATCTCCCGCGCAGTTGTTTTTTCCTCCGCTCTTGTCGAGTCGCGTGATTTACCCATCGTACGTCAATCTTCGATTGAAAGGCCTGACAAATTGTCGCGGAAGATAAATTTTAGTTTGGAAAGCGAGCCCGAAAGCTGTCCCGCGTAAATTCAAGGATTTCTCAAGTTTCAAGTTGTATAACACCTCACATTGAACTTCTTCCAGTTACTTAATTCTATTCGAAATGTATATGGAAGCAACCACTTTCTTAATCAAAAGATTAAAAAGAACTTCCCCAATGATTTTGTCTCGAAAATCCACTTAATTTACAAAAAACCGAACCAAGAACCTTATTCACACTTGCACCTCTCCACTTTCGTCTCCGTTACAAGATCCAATAATTTGTCCCATAAACCAGCAGCACTCCGCTCGTCTCAGCCGCGGCTGGCGGCAATTCCCGCTAACAAAGCGGCCGAAAAAAAACTTTCTTATCCGCAGCTCGTAAATTCCCCCATCGGCGATTCTGGAAAACTCCCCCAGGCAGCAAATCCCAGCCTCTCTTCCTCGGCGATTGCGTCCCGATCGTGACGAAGACTCGAGGAGGAAGTAAGTGCGCGAGGGCGAGAGATCGGCGCGCGCGTGCCGCTGCATTCCGCGCGCTAATTACTTTCTCGCGATTATATATACGCGAGCGGCGCGCGCGGCGACGGATACCGCTCGTTTTTTCTTTTTTCCTTTCCTTTCCTTCTTTTCCTCTTCGCGATTTGATGGCGTCGCGGCCTGGGAATCGGGCCTTTTTATCCGAGATAGCCGTCGCGGACGCGGAGGGAGATAAAGCAAAATTTTTCTCCCCGCGCGACAATGCGAGGTTAATGAGCGAGGAAGCGGGGAGGGAGAGAAAGGGGGGAGTGGAAACGAAGGCAGGAAGGAGGTAATAAGACGCCCGATGATTTTCGCACGCTTTTGTCGGGCGCTTAATGCCGGGAGAAATTTTGCAAAAATCCGAGGAAACGAGGTACTGTTTTTTTGCCCTTTCATTTAATGGAACGGACGCGCGCGCTCGGCAATGAAATATTCATTCGCTCCGATTCTAAGTTAATTGAGTGGCTGCGATCGAAGCCGCGCGTCGCTTTAACAGCATCTTTAAGCGGAAATTATAAAGATTTAAGAGTGAGCCGCCAGTAAAAGCAGAGAGAGAGCAGGATGGAATATATATCGCGATCCGGTTTTTATCAAAGATGTACGGGGATTACGTCGCGGTAAAGCAGAAGAGAGTCGAAAAATATAGCAAGTATCAAAAGCCGGGCTTAACAAATAAACTAAGCAAAAAAGAGGAGGTAAAGAAGAACGGACACGTTAACAAAAAGATTGCGAGACAAAGCGGCTCGGTAAACAAGGATAATCTGCAAGGAAAGAGAAAGATTTGCGTCTCGAGCAATCCTTTATTTATGCTCACGTGCAAGCATTTGCGTAATGCATCAAAAAGGTCTCCTCTGCCTCTCAGCGACAAACGCGAGACTCCCACACACATATTATACACACGTGTTCGACTCTTCTCATTCTGCGCGCGGCGACTTTTCTTTGTTTTTCCCCGGGATATACAGAAATTAATTTCGCCTCACCTTGACGGGTAAATTATTGTGGTTTAGTCACCGCGGGTCATTTGCATTTCTGAGGATAAATTCGTTCTTCCATGCAGCTGGACGAGCAATTTTCTCGCGCCGCGGTGGTATATTAGTAATTGTGAAAAGCTGAATTTTCAATCGGTAATTAATAACGAGGGGGAGAATGGGCTTATCCGCGTAAACGTGCTTTGACATGAGAATTCAATTAAAATATAGCCATTTGTCAGAGATTGCCGCCGCCTTCATTTTTCATATCTTTAAGTGAGCGCGGAGATAAATAACGTAAAGTATTATTATGACGCGTTTAAACGTGTGGGCAGGATATTTTAGCTGCACTTGTAATTTAGAAAGGTGGCTGCACTTTTGACAGTTCGTGGGAAGTCAGTTTCTTTTTTTTTTTTTTTTTTTTTCAAGCTAAAATAAGGTTAAGTGCTGCAAAATGCTTTATCAGTTAATTAAACGAATCGAGGTGCGTTTATGATTTTAATGAAATTTATGTAACGGTGTGATTATTCAACGGTGTGATGTAAAACGGATCTTTTTCTTTTTATAATCGAAACAAGTTTTTGCATATTTCTGCGGGAAACGTTATTGCAGCGACTTGGGCTTTAACAATATTTTCTTTTTAAAGTCTATAACTTTAGTTGTAACGTGTAATTTTAATGATTAAAAACTATATAATTTATAGTTAACCTACAGCTAGCGACAGAAAATGTTTGTTTATAACGACATACAATTCATGTAAAGATTGACGCGCAGAAACGTACTACATTCATTGAAGCCGACTCGCCACACGGTAAAATAAACGATTCGCACCCAATAAAATCAATTATTGCTCAAACGTCTCTTACAAAATTGCTCGGCGCCGCTCAGAACGGTGTTCGAACAAGCGTTTCAAAACGAAAAAAAAAATACAGAAAAACAGGCGGCAGCTCGGTAGCCCATTTAAAAAAAAAGTGACCGATCACGGCGATCTCCCGGCTCGTCCGAGATCCACCGTAATCGATCTTACCTCAGCGCGCAATAACGAAAGATCTCCGCTCCATACGTATAAAGAGCCACACACGACTCCTACGATTGCGACACGCGACGCGCGCGCGCGCATATAACGAACCGCCAATTACGTCCTCGGTTGCTTTCTCCCGGCGGAGGGTTCACTGACTCGCGGCGCGCAGCTTCTCTGAAAGGACGATCGTTATTTTTTTTTCTTCTCTCCCCCTCTCTCGGTCTCTCTCTCTCTCTCTCTCTCTCTCTCTCTCCTCTTCTCGCTTTTCGATGAATCGCACTTTTATTGCGACGACGAACGTAAAAGGATTTATTTAGTCGCAGTTGCGCAGGAGCCCGACGCTATGCCCCGGCTGGCGTACTCGGCTATTACTACTGCCGAGAGGCTGAATAAGGCTGAAGCGTTTCTTAGTCGTTTTCGTTTGTTGAATAATCTCGGCGAGCGTCGGGGATGCGTTTGTTCTCGAGTGCCTTTTTTGCGAGCTGCGTTAAGCTGGATTATTAGCTAACTTATCAAAACCAGAATCATTTGCTTGATAAAGAAAAACAACAGAAATTCTACAAAATCCAAAACAATAAACTCACATCCGTTACTCGCCAGAATAACAAACCTTCCAAGCATCGACAACAGTCCCGATTAGCTCTCGGCAACGAAATCCCAATCGACTGGAAAAAAGTTCTCCGTATATTGCCCAGGAACGTAATCAGGCTCGAAGCCACCGGGCTTATATGATATCCGAATTCCGTCGTACGTGCCGCCTCCCAAAAGCTGGCAGATCAATTTGCTCCGGGCTCGCTCGTGGCATGCAGTGTATCTGCTTAAGCATTATTATGTAATATATATATATATATATATCTGGGGATATTAATTGCGTTGGCACGCGCGTTTGCGGGAGGGAAATGTGGCGGAGGACTGCGGGAGACGTCGTCTGCGAAGGGAGGAGTAGCTTTTCTTTCAGTATTTCTTTAGCTCTCGGTGTACGAAGCACCGGGTTTTATGGGAATTCTAGTGTGGTCGGGATAAAAGTATAATCTGTTGAGCAGTATTTTTCTGCCGCATGTAAAGTTATTTTAATGCGCGATAAAATTAATGTGAGTACATAAACAATAGTGCTGTGCAGGTAATTTTAGATACGTGCGAGCATAAATCTGCGAGCTCGCGACTTCTTTTTAAATCTGAATTTACGTGCAATGTATGGTTTTTAGCTTTATCGAGCGCGCATTTAAATGCACGAATTCGAAGACAAACCGGTGAATATACAAGTTTCTTAAAACTGCCGCTTTCAATCAATCGACCGTCAAACTTACAAATGCAATGACATTGCAATAACTAATCACTAAAAATTTCTAAAAACAAGCACGAGCGCGATTGATTAATCGCCCGGCCCTGCCACACTCCTCCCAAAACGACCGGCTCATTTACATCCTCCAAGTGCCTGCAGTCAAGCAAGTCAGCTTACTTTCCCCGCACAGAGGCGGACGTGTACCTTGGCAATATAACGAGGTGCGAGACGCGCGCTATAATTCGCAACGCTGGATTTGTGGTTTCTCCCCCTCCCCCCCTCACCTCCGGCGGGATCGGTGCCTGCGCACCGTTATGATATGTACGACGGCGGCGCGATGATTGATCGAATGTCATGATCAATCACGGCGATCGGCTACGTTTGGCGGCCACGGCTAATGATCGCGCAATTTGCTTTATTACTTGCAGTTTTTGCGGGAGAAATCGAGAGAAGGCTTTGAGGAAGGATCGGGAGCTCGTCGCTTGTTTGCCGTAATCCGTTTTCGGTGTAATTTTGCGCTGCTGAAGTGTACAAATATTTTAGCAGCAAATTCAGGTATTTTACGTTATAATTGAGGGTTCGAATTGGTCACAATTTGTCAACTTTGGCGCAATCAGTCTTAAGTAAAAGTGTGCTTTTCAATTTGTTCGGAGATGAAGTAAACTAGGTATAATTAAAAATAATAAAACAATTAAGCTAAAAAATATTGTATTTTGATGAAATTTTAAAATTTCATGAAATCTACCAACAGAAAAACTATCCCGCTTCATTCACAAAATTCTATCCTCCCTGCGAATCCAATTTTCAAAATTGAGCCAACTTCAGCCGAAACGTTAAAAATAAAATTCTTCCCAGCAATCATTTTTTTCTGCCAATTACACCGGCGAACTTTCCCAGCTGCTCCGCTTCATTCTCAAAACGCCAGCAGGGTATTTTCTCTTTCTTCGCCGTGAAAAAAAAGGCCTCCGCGCAAACACGCAATTCCAAAAGCGGAATCCTGTAAGCGCGGCGTCGCGCTCGAATCCGAGAGGCGCGAAAACCGCAAGACGGCCGGAATGTAGGTAAACGTGCGTGGTAAACTCCCGCCTTTCATAAGCCGCGCGCAAATGTGCACTTTCCGCGAATGCATTCGCGAATGGGGGGGGGGGGGGGCTAAAAATAGCACGTCCGCGGATTAAAAAAATGGGTCGCGCCCATTATTCTCTCAGTCTCGGATATATCATGCGCCTCTTGTATCCGGCTGCTTTTGGAGTAGCGATATCGGCTGCGTCGTTAAAATTTCTACGTGCTTTCTTTTTTCGTTGCAGTGCGCCGAGCATTAATTAGGATCCGCTGGGAGGAATCGTTTTGAGGATTAGGCTTGGACGGGCGACAGGAGAATGAAATCGGAGCGAAAAATTTATAAAGTAATTTGCGTTTACAATCGGGGCTTGAATTGATTTTCTAGTTAATCAATTACTTTTCCGGCCTTTTCGCGGAGCCGTATAGTGAACTGGATACAAGGTGATGCGCACTTCATCAAGTCGAACGTTTATGTTGATTACAGTGGATTCTGGCTCGTATTTCAGAGGAAGCCAGACGTGTAATTTTAAAAGACTCTCGGAGTTTATAACGAAGAAAATGTTAATAAAGATAAATGCCAAAATTATTTAGGGTGAATAATAAAACTAAGCTTATCCTTAAGAACGCCGTATAAAACAAGCAATGAAGCTTTAAATTACAATGTCGATAACACGTTAATAAAATTAACCAACACATTAAACTTGTCCATCGTAAAGCTCACAATTTCCTTTGAGTTTATTGGCAAATCTAGAAGTTTTATTATCCTGTAAACTAATGCCTTCAATGAACCGTTAGTATTTTTTTAGCTAAGCACGCTGTACTGTTAAATTCTTAAAGATATAAAATTACTTGTATCTGCACGCACAGACTTCGTTTGATTTATCCACTTGCGTTATTTCTTTCTATTGCAAAGTAATTGCGGTCCTAACGTTTCGTGAACACGATCAAAGAAAATATAAGATCTTCAAGTATTCCAATTGCTCATAAATATTCAGCTTGTCCCCAAAATCTAAAACGAGACTTGTTCGCTAACCTTTTAGAGAAATTTTTCCATTTCTACCTGCAATTTACAAATCTAAGACGAACCGAATAACTTTCTTGGAACACTTGTAACTGCAATCCAAATTGTATTAGATAGAATATAAAACAATGCGGTAAAGATTTCCGCGAAACTCTATTTCAAACCTCCATTGTTCAAAATACTAGAAACTCCACTTGCACAAAAAAATTTCTCTCAAAAATTTCTGCGCGAACAGCCCGATTTAAAAAAAAAGAAAGAAAAACAGCTAGCTCTTCTGCACCATAGACGATCCGTCTTTCCGGTAATAGATAATTATCAGCTGGTCAGCCGCGCGGATTTCGCTGGGCGAGCGCCTAATTAATCGATGCCGTAATTAAACACGTTTACCCAAAGATTACTGGCTCGCGTATCGCCACGTGACGCGTCCGATCGGAAAGCCCCGAGTACACAGCGCGGGACGTTGCTCTGTCTTCCTTGCCGCTGAAAAACTGAGTTTAACGATCTTGGCTGCGATTACTTCTTGCGTTTTTTTTTATTATCGTCCGTTGAAGTTATATGATTAAGTGTTCCGGCAGTAAATTAAGTGGGTTCGTTTGTTTGCGCTGACGACTTATTTATTTCAGTAAGTTTTTGGGTAACACTGGCTGGGTTTAAAAGAGCGTGTCTTGGTTTAGAAAGGATTTTAAATCAATTAAATAACTGTATAAGATTTTTTATTTAAATAATTTATGGAATAGCGTTTAGAGGCTAATTAATTTTTTAATATGTTTATTCTAATAATTTATAATGGCCAATATAATGACCCTGCTACTATTATACAGATAATTAGGAAATAGCCTAAAATTTCAAACTAAATTCCTCCAACAAACCCGCCACAGCGATTATCAATCCTTACGAAATCCTCAAAAGCTCAAAAAGCAGGCCGTCCCCGTCCGTCTCGTATAGAGACGTCGCAGCTTGTCGCGAATCAAGCGGGCCGCGAAAAATGCCTGGCGCGCGAATCCGCGAGTAATGAAGCCGGGCAGAATACGCCGTAACGAGAAAAGCCGAGGCTCTCGGGGGCCGTGGAGCTCGCCTAAGTAAGTAACAACTGCGGCGCAAAACGTAACGAGCGACCGAACGAACCCGAACGTCGCGACGGAGTCGCCTCGATTTTCGGTACTTTTATGCCGGGTCGACGGAGCTTCGGTGATTCGAGCTATGTCATATTGTAATTGATGGGCTTTTGGCTAAGAGATTTTAATGGTTGCTGATGAAATGGTTTGCACTGGTTTTTTTTAATCATTATTTCGGGTTAAGAGTGCAGTTTTTCTACTCGTTTTGAAGGTTAGCTTTTGTCTGACTTAACATTTCTCTTTCTACTTTTGATGAGTCGAGTACCATATTTGTCACTCAAATGATTTTAGAAGAATGTAATTTGGTCAAAATTCTTGAGTCTTATATTCAAGACAGAATATTTACATAAATGAATCGGAGCGAGGACATTTTCCTTGCGATATCAATCGATTGACATTTTTTACGTCAACGGAAGAGTACACGAGGTTTATCAAACTGTATTAAACCAAAAAAAAGTATAAAATTGGCAAAGAAATCTTATTCAGATATGAGTTCAAGTAGATCCTCCACCTTGAACTTTCTTTAAATCTAACTCGACTCTCCGACAATTTCTCATCCTCAAAATTCGCAATCCAAGATTAACGGCTAAAAATTCCGCAAAAAAATCCCATCTCTCGCAGTCACAATAATCCGCGTATCCTCCTGTCTCGTAGCAAATGAAAAATGCCTCCCCCCTTCCATTATCAAAAGGAGAAAAAAGGCTCTGAAATTCAGCTCTCGCATGCCTAATCTGCTCTCTCTCTCTCTCTCTCTCTCTCTCTCTCTCTCTCTCCGTGGCCTCTCTCATCTCCGATTCAGGCAGCGCCTCGTCTCTCCATCAGGTGGAAGGAGACTGTCGCCGTCGTTTTCCGCGTACTCATGCATTTTCCCCGGGCAGGAACCCTAACGAGCCTCGCTCCTAAACAAGGAGGCAGAGCGCGCGCGCCGGCGAGGCCTCGTTTTGCATGACGAGAGAGAGAGCGAGAGAGAGAGAGAAATCGATGCAGTCGTTCACCGTTACGGGCCATTATGCGTGATGCGTAAGGGCACACGCGGAGGATCGTGAGAGCCGCGCGCCGGTCCACGCGAGCTCTTAATTACTCGCTCAAGCGGGGTGGCCCCGGTAACGAGACGAGAGGCGGACGTTGACCTCGATTTTCGTCGGCTACGGAAGGAGCGATTTTTATTCTGCCGGGCAGAGGGATATCTTGGGGAGTCTACCAATTGGTTTCGTCGAGGAACGGAGGCACTCGGAGGATTTCTTCGAAAGTTCATTTTAATTTTTTTTAAAGCTAAATATATGTCTTGCAGTGTGGGGAGAAAAAAATGGGCAACAAAATTAGAAAATAATTTTTGTATAAAGCTATAAACGTTCTAAAAAAAAAAGAGAAAAATATTTAATCGTGAGAAAGTACGTAAAAGTTTTAAAACTAAATAAAATAATTTGATCCACTGCCCGCAAGTATCATTGAAACATGCAACCGAAAATTAAACGCCAACCTCTCCAATTTCCTGGCTCATTACAAAACACCAAACAAATTACCTCCCACAACCGCACCCAATTGAAAACGCCTCAAAACCATAATGACAAAACGCGCAACCCAGTCCATTCCCATTTTTTTATCTAACGCAACGCCACCCAACGGCCGCACGATGCATCAGCTGCTCCCGGCAGATTGCTATCAGCTCCGTTGCGAAAAAAAAAATAACGGCGTCTAAATACATTGTCCTCTGCTTCTAATTACAGAACAATGCAGCGCCGCGTACTACGGGAAACTCATTGGCAAGCTATCTCAACTTCATCACGGCGTCAGCGGCGAAGTTTACGCCGTCGACGCTAGAACGCTGTTCATCAAAGACTTTACGTACGACGGCGAAGGACCAGGTTCGTATATATATACGCGCCATTAGCCGTGCATTGATTCTCGAAGGCGAGAAATGTGAATCTCGGGGAAATGATGGAATATCGAATTATTTTGGAGTTATTCCGAGTGAATGGAGGAGAATTTTGCTGGGTGCAGACGGTTTGATTGCTTGTGAGGCTAAATATTTTATTTGCTCGTGGAAAAAGAATCTTTTTTTTTAAATTTAAGATGTTTGAAAGAAAAGTACTTTAATTTTTAGTTTACAAGGAACTACTGTAAATTGTGTAGTTAAATTCACTTTTAAAAGCAGAGCCTAAATTATTTAAAGCTATTATTACGTGATTCAGTTTGAGTAATAAAATCGTATTAATATTCATGAACGAGAACGTGTTTACTAATTTGTTTCGTAAATGCATTTTTATTTCACTATAAATAACGGAATATTTTCCAAATTTCATGCAATATTGATAAAATATTATCGTTTAATAATGAGCTAATTTTGATAAACTTGTTGTTATAAACAATAATTGTAAAATTCTTATAAAATTATTTTATAAGATTAACTGTCCACACATACTAACTTTAAACAAAAACTCTCTAATCCGTTCTACAACTCCGAATCTCTAATTACAAGTCTCTCGCCAAACAAAGCAATATGACGGTTTCATCTCCTCCGTACACCTTGTTTATTATCCGCGGTCAAAAAACTTGACCCAAATCCGCGGCTCCTAATTTTATGCAAAGTGTTCCAGATAATAATAGAGTTATCCAACCGGAATTCAGCCGTGTAAAAAAAAATTTCGCGAGCACGAAAAACCGAGCGACATAAAACCGTCCGCGGCGCGTCGACAAAACCTCGTCCACTGGACGTAGGAAAGAAAGGCGGCGGCGGCGGTCCCACGACGTGTAACTTTCATCGCTTGGCCTCCTAGGCGTTGGCCGTGAAACGTAAAAAGGGGAGAAAAGGCGAATCCGCCGCGGACTTTCGCTACTGTTATCGCGGCGGCTTCTAGAACCAGTTTCGAGTTTCTTCCAGCCGCCGCGCCGCGGCTGGTAATTACTCTTTTGTCGGCCCGTTGCCCGATGATGCATGTCCGAGATTTTTGCAGCGGCGGCGGCCACCGAGAAAGTGATCTCAATCCGGCAGTTTATTTTTGACTGCTCCTCGAAGTTTACGAGGTGCCACGGCAAAGATTCGCGGATTTTGTCGCTTCGATTGCGGTCGCGAAACGTTTTTGAAAGTCGAGGCGAGCGCGCAAGGGCTGCGGAATTCTTAACTCGCGAGAGGCACTTTCTCTTTCGCGCGAAATAAATGCGAATACCGGCGAAAGATGAAAAGCATAAACTTTTATTACTCTGAGAATATGAAGTATTAGTAATTTACTGAAAAAAGAAATATTAGTTTTTGAACACTGGAATTTACACACTTTGCAAATTAGTAGCTGAGCTTATAGACTGTTATTTTATAAAATGCCTAGAGTAAGGTAACTTTTATTGAAAGTTTACGCTTATATACTTTTTCATTGCAGCTGCATTCTTTTATGCTGGAAATTCTAAAGCTGTTGGCGTTAATGGATTTAAAGTACGAGATGAGCGTGGAACGTGAGTGACTATTTTATAATTAAAATAAACTTAGAATTCTCTGTAAATCTATGCCAAACAATCGATAATTCGCTTTATTTTGTCAACTCCTTTGTTACAAAAATACGTTTACCAGTTTTCATTAATTATTTATAAAGATTTTCCTGCATAAACTTTTATTTTATTTTTCTATCGAACAGATTTTTTTTATTAAAAAAAAGCATCACAATTAAAATCTTCCCAACCAAAACAAACGAACCGTTCGATGACTCGGCCGTCGGGCCGTCGCGTAACATTTAAATTCACCGCCCATAACCTCTTACGAGTCTTTCTAAAAAAGAAAAAAAAGAAAAAAAAAGCAAAAAACAAACGTTCATTACTTGCCGGCACGCAGGCAGAACGTACTGAAGCGCTACAGGAAGAAGGACATTACTCTGACGCTGCCGGAGGGCAAGACCTTAAACAACATCAAGTGGTTCTCCGTGTACTGCGACGAATACGCCGTGAGTATCCTCCACACACAGATCTCCATCTAGCCTTAGTATGTACACACGTCGCGAATCCTCATTGTCCTTCGCGTACACGCATTTGTACTTCTGTCCCGTTTGCTCCTGGCTTCCCCGAGCCTTTCTTTGCCCGCTGGAATGGCAACGTGGCTTGCGATTATTATTTGTCTCTGCCCTGCTCGCGCGAGATTACTCGCCGCTTTTTCATCCCGCCAGTCGAAAGATTTATTTTAAGCGAAGGATAAAAGGGACGTCGAGGCTGATTTTTACGTAAAAATAGATTTTTATTGGAAACTCAAATGTGAACGGAGACTTTTGCAGGAATAATGATTGATTTAATTATTTGTGGAAATCTAAAGTATTTTTTTGTTTCTTAATTTACACGGCTACAATTTTGTTTCAAAATAATTAATAACGTCCACAAGTAAAAATAAATTTGAAACTCGAGTACACGTATAATCGCATAATTTAATAAATCATAATAACAGTTTCGATCAATTAAAATAGACATTTATTAGCCCGTTAAATAAAATCTACTAAAATGCAATAAACACTAAAATTCGGCCGTCAAACAAGACGACCCCTCCCTCGCGCAAATCAAACAAAACCTCACCTCCCGATAACCCAAAGACGCCGAAAAAAAGTATCAGCCCGATAAAATCACGAGAAAACTCCGGGGCCGCCGGTTCATCCTCCGCGCTTCGCGGCTCCAGGCGCGCGCGTTATATTCCACGAGCTCGCGCGCATCTGGAGCGGAGCTCATAAAGCCTCGGCTCGTATAACGAAGTGGACGTTAAAGCGCTGAATTTATATCGCGGGGAAAAAGGCTCGCGCGCGCGCGCGAAACTTTTTAATTTCCCGGGACGTCTTATGGGCCGTGAAAATCGGACGCGCGGCGCGCTTGACATTGAAAGGATCCGAGAGAGGGAGAGAGAGGAAAATCGAGCGCGTCCGTTACGCGCCGAGATCTGGTTTAGTTGTTTACGCGCCGGGTTATTGCGTTATTAGAGAACGACGCGCCGATTAGCGGCTAACGACGACGGCGATTTAGCGCGCGGGGCTTTTTAGCGAGGAGGATTATTATACGCGGTGAAACGCGGCGCCTGTTTTTTTTTTTTTTTTTTTTTTTTTGCCGCGCGGAGGATGAGTTATTGAATGAGCGATCGTTTAAGATTGTGTTTTAGAGATTCTTTTAAAGGGACCTTGTTAATTAGAGGCTCGATTTATGGCATTATTTGCGTTAAAAAACGTTTAGGACTTAATTAGAAGCCGTAATGTGCATAATATACTTTTATGCATTTAATAAAGCCATTAAAATACGCTGTTAAAGAAAACGGGCGTTTTAATAAAAAAAAAAAAAAAAAAAAAAACGCAGACATCGTTCTGTAAGTTAAATTGCGTAGTTTCCGTGCAATAAATATAAATGAAAATACCAATTTCTAGAGCGTAAACAGTATTTAATTTAAAAAGAAAAGTTGAGGAAATTCAGTCAAAGTTTCCGAGATAGCATGCACAATATTTCCGTGCATATTTGCATAAGTAGATACACTCCGAGCACGGCAAGACAACGTCTTAATATAACTCCGCATCCATTTTACTTATATACACATGAATATGGTCTTTCTTTCATACCAGTTTCCTCGTTTGTTTTTAATTGTTAATTTTACAACAATTCATCATTTAATACTAAACAATGACTGCGATTCAATGAACATTTTTCAGTCTTTTCATTACTGTACGAGAAAAGCTACTAATAACTCATATAAAAATGACACTAATATCCTTAATTGAATTCTTAATGACCCAAAAAGAATATACACTCGCACTTCCTATCCTAAATTAATCACCGCCATCTCGCCTCCACGAACCTCCTTTATAAAAACCTGACCTCGGCCGCCATTAAAACGCCTGCCTCTCCTCCCCAGGTGAATTTCGGCGACGTGAAGATCCCGCGCAACTTCGACTATCCGCGGCCGCAGAAGCTGGCCGGCCTCAGCGGCATCCACGGCGTGTCCTCCGAGCCGGTGGTCGTCGTCGACGCTCAGACCCTCCTGGTGCCGAGCTTCAGCTACGACGGAGAAGCCCCAGGTAGGCTAACCGCACGGGGATAAAACGGCTATCGATTCGATTACCGAGCCACGAGTCGATCGGATCTCGGAGCGCTTTTTGGTTTTAGCTGGCGCTTTAGGAGGTTACTCATGTTTTGCGCTTTTTTTAGAGGTTTACCTTTTTTGTTTTGGTACTTGTAATCGTTGATTTAAGGATGGCGAAGAATCCTATTTCGGCTGGTCGGAGTCACGAGCTGAAATGGGATACTTTACCATGGCGGATTTTATACAATGTTTGCTTAATGGATATATTTTTTATACTGAAAACTAGCAGCGGTTATAACGAACGATCGTTTGAGATTTATATTTTTCTAATAAAGTGTCTTGAGTATTTATGTGATGGAGTACGATAAAATAGCATTTCTCGAAGAGATCACGAATGCACGTTTTGTAAACATCGAGCAGGAATCTACGATATTGTTCTAAGAGCACATCCTTAGATATGATAAGAAAGCATTCGGGTATGAGGGATATCACCAGTTTATCGAAATGCACCTTTGTAAACGCCAAACAGCCAAGAATTGTACGATCAATAAATATCTCTTTTAGACTGAAAAGCACTTCATTTCAATCTGTGCACCCCATTATCTTACAGTCCATACTTAAGGAAAGTCACAATATTAAGGACACGAAGGTAATCCCGTCTCACATGTCAATAAGCGTTCAAATTAAGCTTGCTAATACTTCACACTTTGTTCGGGATAATTTCAAGATCAGGACACGTGATTACCCGAATGACGATGCTTGACAATTACCAAAGCCCCGCAATAAAAAAAAACAACGAAAACCCGAAATCGAAGCTCGAAACTAAACCGACCGCACGGCTTTCCAAGCCCCTCTTAAACAATGCAAATCGAACCGCTCGATTATCCAAATTCAAACGAAGCCTCTCGCCTCCCTATGTTCTTCGCAAGTGTCAATCGCAGACCGAAGCCAAAACTGTCCCTTGCGAAGACAGGAGAGCTTCGATTTCGGGTCTCCCCGCCCCGTCCGTCCAGCCCCGACTAACGTCCGACTTCGTCCTTCGACAGACGCTAAGTTCTGGGTGGGCTCGGGACCGTCGCCGTCGCCGCAGGGCATCCGGGTGCCCGACGAGAACGGCAAGGAGGTGCCGCTCCGTCGCTACGACCGCAAGACCATCGTCCTCACGCTGCCCGGCGACCTGACCGTCCATCAGCTCGGGCACTTCGGCGTCTGGTGCGAGGCCTTCACCGTCGACTTCGGACACATACAGATACCGGCGCAGAGCCTCAACGTGCCGCCATCCCTGAAGATGCTCGGGATCTCGCCGCAGGTCAGTCACTTTTTCTCCTTTGGATTTCAGGGATTTGTACATGGAGAGAATTTTTTAGGAAAAATTACCCCCTAAATTAGGCTAATCGCGGGACAATGCTATTTTCTGCATAATATTTTTACTCGAAAATTCTCTCAGTGTACTTTTTTAGAAAAATATAGGGTGGTTTGCGATGAATGGGAGATGTTTATGCAAAATTAGATATTTACTCGTACAATATTTTTGAAGTTTTTAAAAGAGACTAAAGAGCTTACTGCGAATATTGTTTTCTCTTTGAAAACGTTGCTGTTCGAGACCTAAATGGAAAGTATAGGGATAATTTTATACTTCATTTAATAAACGGATGCTGAAATTAAACAGCTTACCATCTTACTTTCCAAACACATTAATCTTGATTGTTAATACTTTCAGCATCAGTATTTTAAATTCTGACACGCCAAATGTGTCATTAATTTCGAAACCACACAACGCGTTTCTCGCAAATTATTAATTTTTACATTATGTAAATTTAAAAAAAAAAAAACTTTAAAAGTCTGAACGAATTTCTCCATAAGCAATGCTTCTCCATCGGTTCTTATTCTTGCGAGCATTTTCAAAAGAAAGAGAAGGAAAGAGAGAGAGAGAGAGATTTTCTTTGCTTTACGATCAAAGAAAGCTGCGGCGACCACAAGTACGATGATGACAAATTCCGCAAAGTCCTGAAATCCTCTCATGTATCAGCATACACCGCGAGCTTTTCGGCTACTTACAAGAGTCCTTTGTTAGGATTCCTGCGTTTAACCTACATATTTACGAAACTTTCATGCAGGATAAATAAACATTGAAAAATCGCTAGATCCGAATAAATATTTTAACCTTTGTCGAAGAAGCATTTATTTGAAATATTGGGTTTCTTTTGTATTCTGTTTAAACATTTTTATCTATAAACGAACAGATATTTTTGATGCAACAAGTTTAAGCAGCTTTGCTGGATACTTTTGAAATACTTTTTAATTAAAATGGAATTGGCATATATACGTTAGTAGTTACATGCGACAAATCTTAGTTTAATTTATAATTTTTCTGAAACCCCAAGTCCCTAGACCGATTTTAATGCCGATAGATTTTGGGTTTTAAAAGTATGCCATTTTTTTGCAAAAAAAATTAATATTACGAAAAAATTTCACTAATCAAGGATACGAGGAAAATATTTATGATCGAATTTTCCAAACAAAAAATTGATTTCCAAAACTCTGCCATCCAAACTTTCTCCTCAACATCGAGTCGAATCTGTCCCCAAATAGTGTAACACCCCTCCCCGCGAGCAAGAGTCTCGAAAAAACAAATTTCACAGCTCGAAAAAAGGCGTCCGTTAACAAGCCCGGCGCCGTATCCGGGGGGGTCGCCGCAAAAGAGGCCAATCGAAGCGGCTTTTTCCGCGTCTTTGTGCGCTCTATCTCCCTTTTTCTCTCCCTTATCGGCGCCGGCGAACGGGGGGCGGGGGGCGGAGGTGGAGCGTCAAAGCGACTCGCGGAAATAAGGGAGCGCCGCCGCGGCGGGAAAAGGATCACGGAAAGCGGCCGGATTGCGGATTGTTGTTTCGGCGACGTCGCGAGCAGCAGTGGCGGCGGCTAGCATTGAAAGCGCCGCGTGTAAGGGATATTTCAAAGGGCGCCGGCTTGGGGGGAACTCCAGACTCCTTCGAGGATTCGTTAAAAGCGCGCCGAGGAGAGTAAGCCTTTGCGCGATAAGGGGATGAATTGATGTTTCGGCTGCGTCGGGTCGATAACGGGGGAGATCTTCAGAAATTTTCGGCTGCTTTCCAGGAGTGTGCAGCGGTCGTTTCGGAAATGTGGGACAAATGTATTTTGGGTAAAATTGTTGAAAGCGCGGGAAGTGTTGATGCTGCTGACGAAATTCGAATAGGAAATTTTTGGCTCCTTAATTTTGGTATTTTGCTTAAAAAAAAAAAAAAAGAGTCATATGTCGTAACGATTATTGAACGTGTTTAATAAAAAATTCTAGTTAATATTACTTCTATCTACATAACTCTTACTTTTTGCGTAAATGCGTAAATGAATAAAAATTTGAATAACCAGTTTTTGCATCCTAATAAAAAACGTTATCCATAAACCGTCAATAAATGCCAAAAATCAGCCGAAACAACACCTTACGTCAGAACAACCAAACGTTTTTGCGGCCCAAAAACTCTCTAAATATTCCTCCTCGGAAATTTCAATTCAAAAATCGAAAACCCGAATGGCAACAGAAAGCGTCGCGCCGCAATGCAAACCTCGGCCGCGAATCCGCGCTTCCCAGCGACGTCCGCTGCGCCCAAAGTAAACCAGCGCCGAAAATTCCGATAGCGCCCAGCTGTCGACGGAGTTTGCTCCCTCGAAAAATTCCGATAAGAGAGCGGACAGTCGGCGCTGGATAATGCCGGAACGGCGCGAAAAAAGAGCCGCGCAGCCGGAAAAAGTTGGCCGGACAACTTTCTTGTTTACGATTCGCGCCGGCTGAGAAAGTCGTCGGACGAATTCGCTCGCGGGGGGTTCGAGCTGCTCAAAATTTGGGATATTGGTTTTTCTACACTGGATGAATTATATCTACTGTTTACACTGACTAAGAAAGAAATATGTTTTATTAGTTTAATTGTATTGTCCAATGTTTTACCTAAGTAAATTCATCGAATTATCACATAATCAATAACATTACTTCGCATATAAAAGTTAACGATGAGCAGGCAATGCATGGAAAACTAAATATTCTACAGTAGAACATTCAATAAAAAAGTTGAACGGAATTTGGGGCACATTCTTCATCGGTGTTACAATGCAGAAATAACAAAGTAAATTATAGCATAACAGTAATCCACTTCCTCGATAAGCATCACCTCTAAAATACGCGCGCAATTCGCGCGGTTTCCCAGCAAGTAAGGCCAAAAAATATATAAATTCCCGAGAGCGACTTTGCGCGCGCGGACGCGCGGCTTTACATTACAATTTGCACTTGGCGCGAGGAGAATTTTCCCGGCGCGCGCGACGCGGCGGCTCCTCGCGAGTCCGTATAAATTTCGCGACTGCACGAGAGGAGGCGTCGATTTCTCCGCTGTCTTTTTTTCCTCCTTTCTTGCGTTCGCTTTTGCGCTCGCGATTCATCGCCGCACGAGGCCTTTACGATGCAGAACAAGCAACGGGCTGGCTTTCCATCGGGCTGCTTTAAATTCGCATTCGGCCTCTTAAACGAGCCGTAACTTTTGTCTGCTTGGAATTAAGACGGAGAAATTTTAAGCGAATCGCGTCATCAATTACGGGCCGCGGCAGAGGTGTTTTTTTTTTTTTTAGAAGCTCTGCATTCTTATGTTTTACAATACCGGTCCGACAGTAAAAAGTTAATTTAATCTTCGTAGTGTGTATATTAAAATCGAAGTAAACAATATCGTTGGGTCACGCAATATTTATCATACTTTAAAAGGGAATTTTATCTATCCAAGATTTTATAATATTTATGATATTTTTTTCTTAGAATTTTTAATACACATATATTGCGTTTAAAATTCAGAATACAAGCTGTAAAAAGACACGCTTAAGCTTGATTCTTTCGGTTCGACTAGCAATTCCTCCTAAAGATATAGGTTCCGATACTCCGCCAAAACAAAGCCCCACGCCCTCCGAGCTCCAGCCAAAGAACCACGCAGCCATTAAAGCACCTCTTCAATACCTGCAACCCGGAAAGAAAAGCAAAGGCCAAGAGAATGCGAAAAGCCACCCTGAAAGCCCCGCCGCGAAAAGACCGGAAACCCACGACGAGCCACCGCCACCACGCCACCACTCACAATAAACACAAGCTGTCTCTGTCCTTGTGTTGCAGAACGGAGGGCAGGGACAGGGCTTGACACCGGCATACACTCACACCATCCAAGACAGCTCACAACAACTAGCCGCTCTCTCGCACAGTAGCGCGCTCCTACAGCAGCAGCAGCAACAGCAGCAGCACCAGCTCTACCTGCACCAGCAGCAGCAGCGGCCGACGACTTACCGGCCGGCCGTCCAGCGGCGAGGCGAGGTCGCGAACAACGTCCAGATCGTGCCGGCGGTCGACTACCGAGTGCCCCTGCTGGCAGCCGACGGCCTGGTCGCGAGGCTCCACCAGCTCAGGGCGAACGTCCAGGACGAGGGGGAGGCCCTCAGCTACCTGAACGTCGGCCCGCCGCTCAATCAGAGGAGGATCGACGTCGCGCCGCTCAGGCGGGAGCAGCAGGTCCTCCAGCCGGTCCAGGCGCACGCCAGGTTCCAGCAGTTCCAGGGACGACAGAAGCTCGACTCGTACCACGTGCAGTACTGAGGCGCGGGCACACGGATTTTGAGTGTGCTGCGCGGGGCTTTGTTCGGTCGGAGGAGTTGGTAGATCTCGCGATGTTCGGGGTTCAGGCGCGAGAGGAAGTATTATTTTAGATTTTAGATATACTTTTATAAAGTCTCTATTTTGTATATTTAATTTAGCGTTTTGAAAAACTGAATTAGGCCTTTATCAGTATTGGATTTTCATCGAAAATCTAAAAATCTTTGGTAACTTTAAAACGGGGTTTTCTAATCTATTTTCATTCCTTCAAATCGTCATCGGATTAAACAAAATCATCGAAAAAAAAAATTCCGATCTCCTTACATTTTAAAAAATTAGACTAATTGACAACATCGACTACCGTCAAATTGCCCCCAAATCAAATCAAACCATATATACATGCAACCCCCGAAAAAGTCTCCCACATTTTCCGCAACCTCCTCGATCAGGCGGCGAATTTTCCGGCGGCGCAATCGAGGCCACGCGCGTTAGACACGTCCACTTTTCCGCGCGGAAACTTTAGGAAAACTCGGCCGCCGAGAACGGGGGGAAAGTATACCTATACGGTGTGCCGAGGGCGCGCACACGAGGAACGTGAACGCAGGTATATATATAAATCGCGGCCCGTTGCGAAAACTCCGCCGTGGGTTTCTTCTCGACTCGACGCAGTGTTGATTTTCCCATTAGGCGACACCGGATATATATAGTTAAAGAGCTCGCACAGTTATCTCCGTTTGTGTTTTGCTGGATTTAGGGATTTGTAAGAATTTGTTTACAATTTTTCTAGACGGCATTTTTAAATATATTGTAAGGAATACTATTTTTTGTAAAATTATATTCAAGCCCGGAAAATAAGACGTTTACTTTCAAACACTTTACTAGTATATTGGTTAAAAAAAGCAAAGCTATACCATTACTCAAATAGACGCTTAACAGAGCACCCTACATGCATCTGCAACAAAAAACGTCAACAAACCCGGAACATCCTGTAAAACAGCAAACTTTCGTCTCAGGTGCAAGTTACAGCTCTAGTAAAATTAAGCAGGTCGTCGGAGTAAAATTCAAACGAAATTAGCCATATACTTAAAGACTCGGTAAAAAAAAAGAGCGCGGAAGGAAAGAGCGGAGAGCGCGGCTCTTCTTTTCGCGCGAAATGTGTCTCAGCGAGAGCGAGCGGCTTTTCAATTAACATTCCACGAGGCTTTTCCCACGACGGTGTATACCAACGCCGGGGACTTGAATTTTAGCTCTCCTCCTCGACGGGCGCTTTCTCTTATATATATACATTTTTATTTAGCGCCGCTAATTTATCGCGAGCCCGCATGTATGTCCTCTTGTTTTATGTTGGTCCGGCGCCAGCAAGGAGCAACGGATACTTTTATATATTAATTATTTTGCGCGGGAAAGGCAGGCGCGAGGATTGTTCAGTGTTGTCTTCATTTTCGCGGCTCGAGAAAGGGGAAGTCAAAATTTTGAAATACGTTTTATGGAGGCATAAATCATCACTTTTACTTTTATTTAGAAACTTCAAGTTTTAGTAGCTTTTGGGTTGGAAGACACTTTTATAATAATTTCGAGAAATAAAGTGGTTATATACATTTATGTAATAAAAAGATATTATAAAATAGTAAAAGAGGACTTTATTGAAATATTGTTACGCAATACTATAAATTTTTTTAAAATTAATGATGGACAATTCTATTACCTCTTCTACGCGAATGAAATAAAAAACTTAAAATTACGCCTGACATGCTTTATAACACTTATATAATCACTGACAGAAAGATCCTTGATTCTTACCACTAAAATCCTTAAAAGAAACGCGAACAATTACTTCAATAAGACGCAAATCGCGCACTTCTTAACAAGAACAGGCAGCGAACGCAAGTAAGCGGTGCAATTCACGCCTGCATTTGCATTACTCGCCACCGGGACAAAAACAATCGCGCGGAAGCGGCTGAGTGCAACGCCGCGGAATTCGCCGCTGATCATTAAATAGGGTCTCGGGGCCAAGTAAAAAGCTCCCGGCGAGCTTC
The DNA here is from genome assembly GCA_900474385.1 of Ormyrus pomaceus. NCBI lineage: Eukaryota > Metazoa > Arthropoda > Insecta > Hymenoptera > Ormyridae > Ormyrus > Ormyrus pomaceus. Next base: position 31,022 of record UCOM01001232.1, read on the forward strand.
TTCGGTCTCCGATAGCTTTTTGCCGAGGCGCATTTATCATTACTTAGTCGTATCGGTTCATTTCGACGGGGGAAGTTTAGCTTTTTTTCGTGTGTGGGAAGCAAAAATTAAGACTGGTGCAGTGGCTGATTGTTGATGTTTTCAGTTAGTTGTTTAATTTTTTAATTGGTAATACCCTATTTTAGACCGGAATACTTTGAATCTAATTTTTTTTCAGTTAGGAAGTAAAAATTATTATTTACTTCGCCATTTTATTAAAAAAAACCTGTTTTATTGAATCAGTATTCTGCTATATTTTCCAATATTTACGAAAATCGATATTTACAATTGTAAAAATTTTTCACCATTTTTCGCTCATATACAGTTATTTACTTTGTTATGGATATTGGAAGGCTGATGTAGCTTGAACAGAGATAAATTTAAATTCAGTAAGTAACAGTAAGACATATCTTATTTGTTTTCACTAATTCCAGGCAACATGAATTCGAGAACAGAAGTTGGTTATAATATAGGACCCAATTAATTTCAATCTGTGAATGAAGTTTTTATTTTTTTCTGAATTAATAATTTCATAATATATAATTTAATTAAAATGCTATAAAGATTATCATTATAAATTATTGAATGCGTATTTATTAGGCACATATATATATATTTTCGACGTTTATACCTATTTTAATAGTTCTACAAGTATCAATATTTTAAACAGATTATGCATTTATTTAAAACGAGTAACACAATATTAATCGAATAACCTGCAACTCTATTAATACCCAAGCGTTTGACATTAATTTTACAACCAATCAATACGGGTATCCGGCCCAGTTTCTCATTCTCTCGTAAAGAAAAATCCAATGATCAAGATAATTAGTCACAGCTAAATACATTTCGCCGCACTTTTTCACATCCGCCAATATATAAACCTCCGCCACATATAGAATTCCCTTCGAATGCCGAGGCGTGTCCCACATTTTACAACAACGTATTCATCGACTTTCGATTTGTACCGCCGCGGCGGAGAATCCGCGACTTCTCCGGTGAAAAAGAAATGCTCGGTACGACGTTTATCGGCGTCGTTAAAAGCAATTGTATTGTCGTGGCGAATGCAGGCGAGCGTATATACGCATGACTCGGAGAGGATTAATTATCTTCGCGACTGTGATAAGAGAAATCGATTATTGGATTCATGTCGATGGGCGAGGAGGAAGTAAAAAGGGGCTGGAAACCTTCAGGGCCAGTAGCTTTTAGATTTAACTCTCGTAGTTTATGCTCTTTTGTTAGTTTTAGGAAAAATGGAGATTTTATGTGAATTTATATTTTCTATTTTTGTACGAGCTTTTCGGAGGGATATATTTTTTTACGCCAGATGTCGTTTACATATATTTTTTTTCCGTAGCAGTTTTGAGATTTTCGTAGAAATAATTGCACCTCCGATCACATTTTTTATACTTAGAGAGATATATTTTTGTACTTTAGCTTTAGTTTTATCGCAAACACTGTATTTTTTTTAATAAAAAAATAATAAAAACCATGAATTAGTTTTTCAATTCTCCTGAATATGCCAACAATTAAATAGAAGTAAATAGAGTATAATTAAGTTACGAGCAAAGTTTAACCGCGCAATGGCTTCTCCATCAGATCTCAGTCAGTTGAATTGCACCAAGAAAATTGAAAACTTAACATTAAAAACGGCGTACAATTAAACTTTGGAACGAAATTAAAATGTATTAGCAAAATGTATTAGTAAAGGACCCAGTACTTCAACAGCCTGTAAAATGGTGCCGAAAGTTAGACAGCAAAAAGTAACCATTATAAAAGATTGAAATAGTAACGATATTATTTTGTTAACATTGTTTGTTAAATAAACTATGCAGTTATGTCAATATTGTGTTCATTTATTCTTTAAATTGATCGTAAACGATATCTAAATCTTTTTAAGATTACATTTCAAGTTAAGTCTATGTCTAACTTTAGGTACCTCTCAAATCTCTAGACCCGATAGTAGGACACGCATTTAAAACTATCCTTATTGAAAAAAAAAATCATAAACAGCTTATAAATATATAGTAAAACTTCAATAAAATGCTGCCAATTTACATAGTAAATCGTCTGATCTTATTAAACTTTAAAAGTTTTTTTTTTAAAGCTATGGGGCCTATAACTGTTCACAACTCCTATAATTTTAGTTGGACATAGAGCGTCCAATAAGAGTCCTAAACAAATTTTTTCAAACTTACTTATTTAAAATAAAAAAACATGGCAATTATAGGTTGCTTTTTGCATAAATCAGTAAAATATGATTATAAATTAATAACTTGGTTAAAGGTTTCTTTCTTCAGCTCTGAAAACACCGTCATTTACGATAGGTCTAAAAAAGTATCCGAGTATTGGGTCTCTTACCTTATTACTTTCAACTAAATAATTAGGCCAAAAAGCAATGCAACAAGGACAGCTAAATTTCAGGACACGCGGAGACTCCGTAATTGATCAAGTAGAGTTTTCTCCCCCAAACGTGATTCTACACAGTAGCAACTCAGCTCTCTCTCTCTCTCTTTCTCTCTCTTTTATCCCTTGAAATCGAAGCCATTGTGTCGTGCGCTTAGTTCGGCCGCAGCTGCAATTACGGCAGCGCCGAGCTATTTACAAGTTGGCCGAATCTAATTGGCGAACTTTCGATGCAACCCCGTCCGGGTTTGCCTTTCTTCCCCGCTCTCTTTTCGGCGTATTTATCTCTATCTGTGTCTGCGCTCTTCTTTTCAGTCCAAGCTGAACTGCGAGGTCCTGGAGGACGGGCTGGCTTTCGAGGTTCGATGGGCAGTGGCCGGGGACAGCATCGTCGTTCAACTTGTTGGAAAACTCGGTAAGTTTCTATACGACTTAGTATGTGTGTCTGGTATGTGCGATGGGAATAAAGGATTTGGGTTAGTTTCTTTGCGGATGGATGTGTATCCGGACTGGTAAAAGGAGAATTATGCAGAATAATTTTAATTCTTCGGATAAAATAAAATAAAAACGTAAAAACTAATAAATTTATAAATTATAATTTTTTTTTTTTTTTAATATTCAAAACTTATTTTTTGCTCGAAATAATGATATTGAAATATATTTTTTAATATGGCAATATTTTCACTCGTGATTACTTTTATTTTCTTGAAAAGTAAATTGATATTGAATTGAGTTTCAGATTTAACCCCCCTCCTCCTTTCAAAATAATAACAATTTTATTCCATGCATAATTTTTTATATTTAATAAAGAAATTTTCTAAACAAGTATCTTAGGTATGAAAATATTTTATCACTTGAATCCCCAAATCATTAAAAACATGTGCACAAGTCAAAACATTGCCTTTTCAGAATTTGATGCAATTTTCCATATTTTACTTCGACGCAACCACTCATTACACCGAACGTTCAAAGTAGAAAGTTCATAAAAAAAAATCGCCAGCAACCTCGACATTTTCGAACGCGTCGACTACCCCCCCGCGAATTCACCTCTCCGACTTAAAATCCTAAATAGATAATCTCTCGGAGCCGCTCGTTCGCAGCTGAAAAGGCCATTGTTCTGCCCAGCCGCCGCGCCGCAGAAAAAGTGCACACGGATACACGGAGGGGAGAGAGCCGACCTTCGATTTCGCGCGCGGAAGACGCGCCGCTTGTCCTCGGGCTCTCGGTGTAACTTTCGCCACTTATCGATTTCCACACGCCGCTCGCGGTCTCTTATGTAAGCCGATTTGTTCCAGAAGCGCCGTAGGCGCCGCGCTGCATTTTCCCTAATTAATACGTACCTCCCGAAGAAAACTGGGAGACATTCTAGAAGCGGCGGACGTGCATTCGCTCCCTTCGCCGAGTCTGATTGACGGCTGAAACGCGAGTCGCTTCTGTAATCTCGTTATAGGCTACGTGTATATACGTATGTACGCGACCGAGGCTGGGGATCGATGTCTCGCGCGAATTATTGATTTCTTTTGCTCCGCGGCCATGGCCGGCTAGTTGTTCTGAATAATGAAGCGACGCTTATTAATTAAGGATCGCAAAGTTTTTAATGTTCCTAGGGAATTCGGGTACTTGATCGGCTCTCGTTATCGTCTACAGAGGTTTCATTTATTATAAGGTGACGAAAAAGTATTTTTTTTAAATTAGCATCGACTAAGTAAATAAAATGTTTACTGAGTAACAGTGGTTACTTACAATTACTGTTGAAATATGGATACAAAGAGAAGATGGTTCAAAGTTAATAATTTATTCGGTTTTGAAAACTTTTACTTTGAATGTAAATTCACGTAGAACGTATATATATTTTTCAATTTATCCAAAGCTACTCAATCATAATTTTTTGCCCTCAATAATTAAAAAGAAAAAAAAGTTGTATTGCCTCAGACTTTGCTGCTAAGATTACTATATCATATTTTCTTCTATAAATAAGACCTCTTATTAATTACACTTTTAATTAAATGGCTAAAAAGTCAGTGATTTATAAATTTGAGCTAAAACTGAAAATAAGCAACAAAAAAAAATGCAGCTCATCGCCTAATTTACAAGAGCGAAAAATAAATCAGGCGACTCCCTTAATAAGGATTTTCTTTTTATGGATGTTCGCATTTATAAGCGTAGCGAAAAAGTACGCGGATCATTCGAATATCTCGGTAACGCTTGAAATATCCAACCAATTATCTTGATTGGAAATTTAATCGGATTATTTTATAATCCCGAGTAAAAAGACTCGAAGGACTGTAAAAAGTCTCGGCGTATTGCAATTCAGTAACTTAATATTTCAGAAATCCGCTTACAGCAAGACGTTCATTTTTTTGCCGTAAAAGCTCCTTTAAACAAAAACTGTACGCTGATAAGTTTGGTTTAATTAACTATGACTCGAGAAAAGTGATATTTTCTGATTTTGTTTTAGTCCCTTATAAGGATTCATTAAAATTTATTAAAGTTTCCTGTACTTTTAAGAGATTTAAATACGCGTTCTTTTAGAAAATTAGAAAATCTTTTTTTAATTTCTTATTATATTTTTAAAAATTGAACCTACTTATAAACTTAATTTTTGCTCAAATTTATTCTATACACTGCTATATTTCCTTTAAAAAAAAGCCTAGCTGCGCATAAAACTTTAAACCTCTCCCCAAACCCAAAAACCCTTCCATCAAACTCTCGAAAAATAATTACTCCAATCTCCAGCCGTCCGTCGAATCCAAAAACAAAACAGCGCCCCACGGCAAAAATCCGGAAAAAAGTCCGAGACCCAGTCCCGTTGGGAGGCCACAGAAAAAGAAAAAAAAGAGTCGCCGCGACGGCCGAGCGAAAAAAGCGGCGCGGCGCGATATTCCCGTTGATCGACTGTATCGTTGCGAAATGCAGCCGCGAGGAGAAAGGTGTCCGGCCCGGTTTCGCCCGAGGCGCGCCAAAGCCGCTGCAGCGGCACGTGTATACGTCGCCGTCGCGGCTGTTGCAACACTTTCACTGGAGCTCCGCTCTCGGGTGTATATATCGGCCGCGCCGACATTTTTCCGCTGATTAACCGCCGTTGTTTGCTTTGTCGTATCGAGATGATTTATGGCCCGGGGACCGTAATGGGGCATTGAATTAGTCGCGCGTACGTGGGAGAGGAATGGAATTTAGTCGGGTTTATTGCCCGTGTCTTGGAGAGGTTTTTAACATGAAATTGCTTAAAAATAATTCGAAGAAAAGAAAATTGTATATGGTAAAAAGAAGTTTGTGCTAAACTACGGAGTTAATTAAACAGTGCCTATCTAATTTTATCTGACTCGAGTGCCTTTCTGCTCCACTTGCTTGCCTAATGATACTTTTGATTTTAATGGACTTGCATTCACTTGATAAAACTGATCTTCAAATCATTCTCGTAAACTAAAAAAGATCCATTATATAGGTGAGTTAGTCTGCCAGTTAGAAGTAGGTTGAATTTTTGAAGACCGCATACATTTCCGCATGATCGAACAGAAACCAGTTCAATAAAGAATGCAATTAATATTGTTTATATGTGACGTTCATACGTGCGAATTAAGCTACCGGTCTCGCCTTATTATTTTCCCTTTTCAAATAAAATCAAGCATTCGCATCGAACTAAAAAAAAAAAACTCTTATCCAACCCCAAAAAGCACGTCAGTCCCGAAGCCACGATACTCTCGATCCGCCGAGCAGCAAACTCGCCGTCAACAATTCATTCCGTTAAATCCTTAAAACAATCGAGGCGAAAGAGAGAGAGAGAGAGAAAAAAAGACGAGGCTGTCGATGCGGCTTACTACCCTTGATACACATCCGCGGCCGGCCTAAAAACAGAGCCCCCAATCGATGACCCGTCGATAAATCAATGGCTCTGACCCTCGCTCCTGACATTGCAGACGGCAGCCAGTACATGTCGTTCGGCCTGTCGGCTGACCCGAAGAGGAGCATCATGGTTGGCGGTGACGTCGTCGTCGCCTGGGTCGACAAGCAGAGCCTGCAGGGATACGCCGTGGACTACTTCCTCGACGCCAAGTCGCAGTGCTCCGGAGGACGGGGAAGCTGCCCGGACACCAGGATTCAGGTGCGGATTGGGTTACTCACTTCTTTTTTTCCGGTTGAGGAGGCATTAAAAATGCATGCATATTATTGAAGATAATTAAAAATTACGGTCGTTAATCAAAGGTACTTTATCATACTCGGTAATTGAACTGCGGTGCGTTAATAAAAAAGGAAAGTCAATTAGTCGTCAAATTTAAGAAGTTAAGAAAGTTTCGCCGCATTGAGGACGTCATTATTGCATGAAGTAAGAGTTATGATGACAATAAATTATCATCATTTATAAGAAGTACTTAGGAGAATCAAAACTCGAGATTAAAAATAACTACACCCCGCGTCCCGTCACGTGTCCCATTTTAAAACCACCACGCGAATTACTTTAAAGGTAAGGGTGATAGTGAATATTGACCTGTACAAACATTGTAGGTTTCGAAGGAGGCCAATAACTGAGGGTGACCTTGACTTTCACCTTTTTATTTTAAAATTTTTATTTTTAAATTTTCACAACACCCTTACCTTAGAAGTAATTCGCGTGATGGTTTTAATATGGGACACATGGTATATATATTTTAAAATATAACTATTAAAACTCCGATGGGACAAAAAAATGATGATTCACTAAACATGAACAATATTTTATTGAACTCGAACAATTCTAAAAAGCCGATAAAACCTAAAATCAACGTTCCTCCCCTCCAGGAGAACACGAACTCGGTGCGTCTGCTGAACGCGGCGATGGTGAACGGCTACAGCATCGTGACCTACCAGCGTCCGCTGCGCGCCTCGGACGAGCTGGACCGTCAGATCCTGACGAACGGCTCCCAAGCGATAATCTGGGCGATCGGGCCGCTGAACGACAAGAACGAGGTCAGCTTCCACAGCAGCTACTTGAAGGGCGACCGTTTCATCGAGTTTGGAAGGCCGCCCGCCTGGAACTGCCCGATGCCCGAGCTCCAGGACCAGCAGCAACAGCCTCAGCAGCAGCAGCCTCTGCCCGCCAAGCTGCAGCAGTACCCCTCGGCTGATAACCAGAGATACCGCGAGCAAGAGAACAGCCAGGTACGTCCTTTTTTCTGCGTCTCGAGCTTTTTCGGAGAGCCCTTTTGAGATCGATTCGAAGATTAGATGTTACAAATGTAGTTAATTAAAAAGTTTTTCTTCTATTCCATGGGTCAAAAGTTTTTATTGCAATCGTCATTTTAGCATTTACTGATACAATTCCGCTCTGATTTAGTTTACTCCAAAGCCCTTTTTCACAAAGTAACCATTTCCATCACTTACACAGTCACCTTATCGTGCTTAGCTTTCTCGGCCCCACAGCTCGCGACTAATTTCTTTTCCTAATTGTTTTCGCAGATCTCTGTAACGACGAGGAGGCCACTAAGGAATCAGGCGACTCCGGCACCGGCGCCCAAGACCGACGCCTGGGTAATTCCACCCATCCAGTGCGACGAGCCCGAGGACGGCGTCTTTTACGCCCAGCTGGGGCCGACCGGAGGCAAACACGGCTACCCTGCCATTACCGGTACGTACCCGATGCGCGCAAGTCGGCTGTTGATTGAAATTTCTGACACTTTGCGAGATGAACTTTCTGTAAAAGACGTTACGACGAAGAGTGCGACTTAAATATTTAGGAAATAATGATGTTTTTTCTGTTGAAAGTAACTTAATTCGGATATTCTGAATTAAGTCTTTTGAAACGAATGGTTGCGCGAAGTTTGATTTTAATTTTGCGCTTTGTTAAAACAGGTCACGTAGGTTGGGGAATAGCTTGGTACATAAACGGGCTTCTCATTCCTGAGATTCACATTGTCAGGGGTAAGAAATACACCTTTGTCGTCGAGGGAGGTATCGACGCAGACGTACCTGCTCGTTACCACCCCTTCTACATCACTGATGATCCTATTGGTGGTTACCAGCATAAAACTCCGGAAGAACGGGCGGTACGCTTTTTATACCTCTTCCTTAACTTTCATTCGGGCCTCATAAGATTTTTAAGCAAAAATATGTGTGGATATCATTTTAAAAAACGATAAATAATTTATTTCATATATGTACGTGAATCGAATTTCATTTATATGAAAGAATATTATTCCACAATCCCATTAAATCTCTAACCGACCTTATCTGTCAATGTCGCTGGGAATGATGCAGAACGTAACGATCTTCGCGGGAGTCCGCCGGCAGCGAGGCGTCGTGCAGCCGACCGGAGTCGGCCGACTGTGCAACTGGATGCCCGATCCGAACCAGCCGCTGGCCGACGAATTCAGCTCCTTCGGCGCGTATCAGCGAACTCTCACGCTGATATGCGACCACGGCGAACCGGGAATCGTCACATGGACCCCTGACGAGAATACACCCGACACCGTTTACTATCAGGTAAATTGCTAATTCTAGTCATCCCCTTCTCGATGCCGACTGGTTTTTTAACGAAATTCATTTGTTTTGGTAGGCGTGGAATTTGGTAGGTGATTTTGAAATCCAAATTTTTAAGCTACTTAATATTAAGAGAAACTTAAAAGATGCAACGTAGATTTATCTGAATTAACTTGAATAAATAATAAATGAATATCAATTCGAATACCTTACCTAACTCTTATTAATTCAATAATTGATCATTAGTTAAAAAAATGATATTAAATCTTCTTCATGACAAATTTTTTATTATACTCATTAAAAAATTAATTAATGCATGATTTTGAGACAATCTACTAACCTATTTTTGATTTCAAAATTTTTTGTACGTACATTGCATCTGAACATAATGATATAAATTTAACCAAATAATACTTTACTGTCATGATTCGTTACAAAACAGAAATATTGAAATAAATTGTTTAAAAAATTTTTATTCGCAAAAAAAAAACCAGTATCACAATCGTTCAACTTCCAGTGCTTCACTCACCGATACCTCGGCTGGAAGATCCACGTTCACGACACCTGTAACAGCCAGAAGGGTGAAGCGAGCGAGCAACACGAGGTTTTCGTGAAGCCCGACGAAGAACAGCATCCTCTGGACCTGGAAACTGGTGCCAGCATAAGGGCGAACCCCTCGAAGGTAACGCCTTCGCCGGAGTTCTTCCAGCAGCACCAAGAATACGCTTACCAGGATTACGATTACCCTCGCGGGCATCATCATCACCATCATCATCCGCAGCTTCACCAGCATCACGCATCGCCATCGGCGACTACTAACCCCGGCAAGCTAATAACAGGTCCTTATCTTCGCGATCATCAGCTTCAAATCAATTACAATCGCAACCATAACAATCCGCAACTAACCCTCGTGCCCTCCTACGTTGAGCCTAACGAGGATCAGCGGCGCGCGCCTACTAAACCCGCTTTAGACGCGCTAAACTACATAATCCAACGCGATAACGCTAACAATGAATACCATCATCATCAGCACCAGTATCATCATCATATGCCTCATCATCATCACCAGCAGCAGCAGCAGCAACAGCAACAGCAGGCACTGGCTTACAGCGTCAACAATGTGGAAACCGAGCCTCAGAGCACGGAACCAAATAGCAATCCCGACTCACAGTACTCTAAACTCGTTACAGATCACAATGTAGTGAGGAGACCAGCGGCGGTGCTGCTCAACCAGGTGGGCAATTCACCGATGCGCCTGTCCTACTCCATCAATCCGCAGAGCCTCGTCTACGCAAAGCAGCAGACGCAAAGCATGAGGATGCAGCCGCCACAACCACCACCCCAGATGATGATCGTGCAGAGGAGACCCCAAGCGCCCACATCCGCATACTTCCAAGCCCCGGTCAGACGACCAATCGCATCCTATCAGCAGCAGCAAATCACTGCCGCAAGCTCTCAGATGCCAGTCGCCAGGCCACCGGTCTTTTATGAGAGAAAGAAGGCTGTTTATAAAGCACCCATGCTGTCCAGGATGCAGATCATGACTAAGCAAGCGTACCATCATCCACATTATTACCACCACCAGCCCACGAAACTTATGAAGATTGACTTGAAGCAACAGCAAAGATCGAAGATCGAGGCAAAAACTGCTCAGAGCGAGGCTCTGCCCTCTGAGCATGAAATAAGCTTGATTAGACCATTGAATATGAAGCCAGCCAGGAATACTGGATTCGATCCTGGATCCATTGTTATTGAGAAGGGGTTCAAACCTATTCTGAAAAGAAACTCCAACAGTGAAGGCAAAAACAACGTAGACAGAAGCTCAGAGGTGATGCTACAAGATGAAGAAGTTAAGAAGCCTGCATCAGAAAGACACAATGACAGCTTTGAACCAGTCTTCATTCCATCCCCACCCGACCGTAACGCTCTGAAGAAACAGTCCAAAAAGAAAGTCCAACTCATTAGGACCAAACTAAAGCTCGACAATCTGGACGACATGGAAATGGCTGCTGCTGATCGAGAACGTCTAGACTACACCTATCTGTACTTGCCGACCGTCGCGACCGTTGGAGTACACACCAAAAGAAGCCCAAAATCAAATTCTGCCTCCCTTCAAGCCCCGAACCCACAACCAACCGAACCGAAGAACTCTACAATCTCGAAAGTCACTTTCGAAACCGTCAAATCCCAAGTGAATTCCAGGCACGAACGACCAAAGAGGTTCGCCCAAAGGAGCCAATCTCGGGAGCCCAATTACAGTCGCGACTACGATCCAGACAGTCACCAGGACAACGCCAGACACGACCACAACCACGACACTCCTGGTCATGACGACCACAAACCGACGCAAAACACTCACGGACTGACAGACGAAACGCACTCGGCTAGTACGGGACAGATCATTTTGGCGAACATTGAATACGTCTTTCTAACCGTTATTCTATATTACGCACTTTGAGAATCATCACGCTAATTACTTTTGTTTCTCGTTGCCTAATCGTGGCGCTCGACGTGACTATTTCGTTTGATCGGCGGATGATTAATCAGAATAGCAGGTTCCATGAATTTTGACTGAAAAGCTGGGAGGGGTAATTGACAGCAAGACTTTGAATATTCGAATCAAACCTATAATCGTCGTAGTTTTTCTCTCTTACTTTTGAAAGACGATAGCTTCTTGGAAGATTAGAGGTTTTCTTATATGATTAGAGGAACTTATAAACATTGGGAGAATTTCGAAATATATTTTCACAAGGATTTTTGTACGAGACGTAATGTAAGATCTTTCTTTGTATATGATGATATTGTGCTTAAACATTTCGTGCAATGCACAGGAAAGAATTTGTATTATATATGAAAAAGAGAATTTTAATTATTGTTACATTATGTATTGATTAACAAGCAAGGATATACAATGAAAGATCAGAACGAAGTTAGCGACTCGCGTACAAAGTAGTAGTAGTAAAAAAAACCTTATTTGTAAGAGAAATAATAACGAAGTAATAAAGTAACAGGAGATTGTTAAGTTTGCAAACTTGTCACATTGTACATAGGTGCAGAAGAGTGTATTTGTTAATAAAGTATTAAGTGACAGAAAAAATTTACTTATATTCACTTAAAATTTTGTATTTATTCTCCCTTAATCTTGTGAAAAAGCATGTACTAACAAAGCTTCTTTCGAACTATTCTTTATATCATGTAAACTTACTTTCTAAACATGACCGATTATTTAAAAAATAAAAGTAACCTAGTATACTGCGTTACTATAACCTTTATTTCTTTTCTGAATGAATTAAAACTTTGAATTTAAGTTTGATCGATCTTGCTCAGATAATTTAGCGGAACCCCAGACTGGTCAAAAAAATTGGTGTTCACTCTGTAACTACTTAACCTTGAAACGGAGGTAGATCACTGAATCGATACACAAGCCGTAAACCATGCGCAGACCAAATATAGCCTTGAGTCTGATAATTTGATAACTGATAAGAGTTCAGACATTACCAATTGCGAATTCCGACTTTTTGCTCATTTTATTTTCTCAAGTAAACCTGTTGTCTTTCGTTTTTTCCAAACAGATTCTATAGTTAATTTTCGTGATAAACATTGTCATTCATATCATGTTGAAAATCATAAAAAAGACCCATAAAAATTGTAATTTTTTGCATTTAACTCCGTGTACTACTCGCTGGGGGATTGGGGTTGAGTTTGGTTATTTCTTTAGTAAATTGTAACGGGAGCGCACTCCAAGCTTCCCAAATTTCGTTGTCAGAAATGGCCTGCAAAATCCCAGAAACGCACAACAGTTTTAAACAGTGTGTTTAAAAGATAACCTAACCAACCTCCGAGCGTGGAAAGTCGTTTTCTCCCGTTTTCGGCGCAAAATTACTAAAGAAATTATCATTTTGGTCATTGGGCACCAAATCTGAGTTTACCATTATTCTCCTGGAAACTTGCATTTCATACCTAAAGTTTTTTGGGACATCCTAGAAGCTTGCCGCTTTAGTATCCATTTTGTTAGTTTCTGGGATTTTGCATTAGGTTTTATTGTGAGTCAAAATTCCTGAAGTGGGCCACTAAAAATCGACTAGTCGATTTTTATAAATCTTTTTACATATTTTGGAAGCTTTATAGGTCAAAGCTTAGAGCATACGCTACTAGAGGCAGCTTCCCGCTTGCTGAAAGTGTAGACGGAGTTGTAGAAAGAGAAAGGTAGAGCGGACTACATGTCATCTCTCTCTAGCTACACGCGATTGGCTGTCGCACACTCCCCACTATCACCGTTCCTATTACGGTTGATTTAAAATTTAGAAAAGAATATTTTTTCTTTATTTTTATGCATTTTACAAAGTAAAAGCTATTTAGACAATGGGAAGTTTATTTTATAAATACTTGAGCTATTATGAACAAATACCATTAAAAATAGAAACATAAGCCACCAAGGGGGGCAACGATTATATGTCACTTTAAACATTATATCGGTGATGGATGACTGTGGGTAAGTGGATAAGGCATTAGGCTCATGATACAGTCGACTAGAGTTCAAATCCCACTCAATAACTTTTTTTTTAATTTTAAAAATTTCTTTTAATTCCTATGAAGGCATTACAGTTTTAAAAATTATCCAATACATAAATTTGATTATTTATTTGTAGAACATTAATAAAGTGTTCTAAAATTTTGTTTGTAACTTTGATTAAAATTTTTGGCAATTACACAAAGATGTAGCAAAATATACAGAATTTTACTCAAGTATTTATAAAATACAAAAATATTGTAACTATTACCAAAAAATGGGGCGTATATTATTAAAAATTTGTCATTTTAAATGAAGAAAATTTTGGCTCTGAAAAATTAGCTATTATAACAATAAAATATTCACGTTAAACAAGAAATGTAATAAATATAAACAAAATAGAAATTATTTAATTCTTTATTTAAGGTACATAATACAACGTAACAGGACGTAACGTATATAATACACAGCACATAAAGAACAACAAATAAATAATGAAATAAAAGAGCTTATTCATTTCTAAATAATATTAATTTAGTATAAATTCTTTTAATTTTTTTTGTCGATACTTTTTTTTGCTTCTCAAATGATTAATTCGTATTCTTAAATACGCTTTAGCTATATTTTTGATAAGTAAAGCTCTGTGTTCTTCAGGTTTGTCTGAGTGCACTACAAATACCTATTTTAGATTTGTAAAATATTCTAAAATTTCTTTCGAAAATTTTACAAATCTTTATAATGTCTTATGCAGGTTTAACTAAACCAACTCTATTTTTTTTATTTAGGAGAGCTGAATGGCTTGTTTCATCTGTCAGTAACATAGGACAAATATAACACTTGCTTCGCCTTAATGATCTTGTTATAAAGCCAGCTACATACTCAACAACACTATCTATATAATTTTTTTTGGTACCCAACTCATAAAAATCCTTTTCATCTAAAATATCTTCTTGAGAAAAATTATTACTATTCCGATTTTTTAACACATTCTCAATGTTATCAACTTATACGCAAACCATTGCATCTTCTTCGTAGTTTTGCAAAATTTTTGTGTTATCTAATTCAATGCAATTTGAATTTTCTGATCCCTTTACATCTGCGTGAACCAAGAGTTTTTTAAATATATTCATAAGTTGGTAACAGGTTGGATTATTGTCGTGATCTCCTCGACTTCTTACAGGCCTGAAAAACGTCTTCAAATGATCCTGACTTAATTTATATGTCAATAAATATCCATTAGTATATTTGTAATAATCATTGCAAATATTGCAGACATTTTCTAAAGATATTGTTAATCCAATAAAACCTGTGCTTTTTGGGGAGTTTGTAACTAAAACACCAAGCCTTTAATATAAATAATCATATTTTGAACTTTACTTGTAATTTCTTGAACGTTATTAGCTGATATTCCGACTTTTGACGGATTTTTATTATATTTTTCTCTGGAATTTAAAATGTCGTATGCTTCATTAAGGGTAGGGTACAGTCATAAAAAGAAGTTCTGTATTTAATAATATAAATTTACAGAAATGTAACTATGTTTTAGTTACATAAAAGTAGTGAAAAAAATTTTCAGCCTATTTCAATCAAATTTGAAAGAGTTTTACTTTAAAAAGTAATAAAAAAAGGTGCTTATTCGAAATGTCTCTTACGGGGCAAAGTTTCAGATAACTCCAAAAACTATACTTTTTTAATACGTAGTGCCAAGACCTGCAACT